>VZQC01007277.1:3439259-3461788 GCA_009823505.1 Rhizomys pruinosus
TCTCTCATCTGGTGAGTTTGTCTTGCTGCTGTGATCAACCTTTCGGATCCCAGCGTGTACTGAGACTGGCAGATCTCCTGGAATCCATTCGGGCCTTCAGCACTAGACTGGGACTCCTGAGACATCCAGCCTTGCGGACTGAGCGGTTCCCTGGATTCCCGGCCTCTCCAGTTCGGCGCTACTGTTGAGCTCCGTCACGTGAGCAAATCAATAAATTGTATATAGTTATATATACTCATCCTGTTGCTTCTGTTTCTTTAGAGAACCCTGACTAATACAATGCCTTTTCCCATAAGCCTGGCACTATGCCATATAGAGACTCCTTATTCAGCAGGGTTTTTAAAGAACGAACTCAGAAGTGTCCATTGTCTCTGGAGCACAAGGCACAGCCACAGGCTCTGTGCATGTTGTCTGGTGAAGAGATGTCTTGTGTTGGACATACTAAATACACCATTTCTTCCCCACATTGCTAAATTAAGCCAATTTCCACCTTCTGGAATCACATTTCTGGATTAAAGTGTTTGGGGGAAGCCACAGTGGAGAGTGTATTCCCTAGTTGGAAGGAAGAGCATCTAAGTGCATCTAATGTAGACTTGTCAAGCAAATTGGCTTTCTCCAACTGTGGAACACAGCATGATGGGTTACAGCCCAATGGCCCTGCAGCTGGAACCCTAAACTGCTAGCTAACAGTGAGAAAGCAAGAGCCTTGTATTCTGGGTAAGATCAGGATGAGGGGAAACGAATAGGCAATTTCAGGTATCAAAACCCACCCTGGGCCAGAAGAAATCACATTTCAAAGTAATATCTTTTTTTTTAAGTTTTTAAAAATTTTTTATTTATTATTTTTTATGTGTATGAGTGTACTGTCTGCATGTAGGTTGTTGCACCCATGTCGTGCAATGCCACAGAGGTCAGAAGAGGGTTCCCCTGGAACTGGAGTTAAAGACAGTTCTTAGTTAGCCACCATGTGGGTGTTGGGAATCGAACCCGGGTCCTCTGCAAGAGCAGTCAGTGCTCTTAACTGCTGAGCCACCTCTCCAGCCCCATAAAGTAATATCTTTTTAAAAAAGTTAAAATTATTGTTAAAATTTCCATGATGAGCAAACTATCAGCATCTTAAATAAAGACAGACCCAGTATTATTGTTTCCTTATTGCCTTAGGCGCCAATATGGCTTGGCACAGTCCCATTACTGGTCCTGTCTTTGTTTAAAATGTTGACATTTCTTAAATTCTTTCTGCATTAAAAAATTTCTGCATTACTAAAAAAAACCTTCTTTTTAAAAAGTATTTTTATAGGCTGGGATGGTGGTGCATATCTTTAATCCCAGAACTTGGGAGGCAGAGGTAAGTAAATTTTTGTGAGATTGAGGACAGCCTGGTCTACATAGAGAGTTTAAGCCAGCATGGGCAACTGGGAAACCCTGTCTCAAAAAAAAAAAACAACCCAAAATTGTATTAATTCTTTGAGAACTTCATACAAGTTTGCTATTTCTCCACCCCAGCACCTCCCAGAATCACTCCCGCCCCCACATTCACTCAATTCGGTTTTCTTTTCCCCGTGCCTATTGAGTCCTGTGTGTGTTGCCCAAATATTCTTGGGTATGGAGCCTGTCCTGGACTGTGGTCAAGTAAGTGTCATACCATTAAAGAGCTCTCCTGTTCCAGCAGCTATCAAAAGCTCCTCAGCTAGGAGTGGGATCTCCTGTCCCCTCACACCCTGTGCTGGGTTTTTGTCTGGCTTAAGCTTGAGTCGCTCCTGTGCATGCTGTCACAATGGCTGTGAATTCATCTGTGCAACTGCCCTGCTGTCTGGAAAGCACTGCTTCCTTGTTTTCTCAACTACCTCTGAGTCTTCAGTTCTCTACCCCTTTTTCTGTTCTGGTCCCTGAGCCTTAGGAGAAGGGGTGTGATACTGATGTGGGTTGAGTACTCCACGGTCTCTTATTCTCTTCATGCTGATCTGCTGTGGATCTCTGTGATAACTGCCATCTACTGCAAAAAGTATTTCTGATGAGGGTTGAGAGATGCATTAATCTACGCATATTGCAATAAGCCATTAGGAGTCAGTTTAGCACTATGTCCATTTAGAATAATAGTACTAGGTTCCCCCTATGACCTGTGACCTGTCTAGCCACAGGTTTTTGGCCCTAAAACCAATGGTTGGTATGAGTTCCATCTTGTGAAGGGGGGGAGGGGGTAAATCTAATCAGAGGGTTTTTGGTTACTCCCATAATATTCATACCACTATTGCACCAGTGGGTACATATGGCCAGGCCAGTTGTTATTGTAGCTCACAGGGTTGACAGCTGGCTAATACTGATGAGTACTGTTCTCTTCTGGTGGCAAGGATAGCATCTTCTAGCACGATGAAAGCTAGCCGGTAGGGATGAAGTTTCTGAGAAAGTGCCCCCTTGATCATTCCATGTTTTATGACTAAAGTACATGTTGTTTTCAGGAATAGGGTCTTATCATCAAGTTATTAGGGTAAACAAGGAGATTGTCAACAGCCTATAATGTGTGGGGATCTGAGTTTTAAAAAATACTACATGAAACCATTCCATATCTTACTGGAGGTTTTTTCAGTAATCACAAAGAAAATGCCTCATTTGTGTTCCCTTAGTGTCAGATGTCCCGAGACAAGGTATTTTGTGATACCTAAAGCCATATACCAGGGCTTACCTGTGATCGGTACTCATTAATGCTGCCCTGTCTACTTCTTGACTTTATTTCGAATAAGCTCCAATATATGAGTCTGTGAATTCATGAAATTTACTCTAGGCTGCAGATTGGTTATCAACCCTCAGTTCAATTTATTCCCCTGTATAATCTCAGTGGTTGAGAAAACGGACAGTTATCTAAGAGAAAATTGACCTCCGAGGCCTGTTCTTCAGTCTTATCTGCAGTAACTAACACTTCTTGAAGGAAGAATCCCAGTTGCCTTAGTTTCCTTTCAGTTTGTATTAACTACCTGCTTGGGGCCAGGTGCAACTGTGGACGTCATCTCCCATCTCATGGAGCTTCTTAAAGCTGGAAATGGGCACAGATGAGTGAAGTGATGGTCCATGAAACCACAGAATCATGTACAAGATAAAGAAGGAATCCTGACGGACAGGCAATCATAAACATAAATAAAACAGGTCCCCCAGCTTGCTCTCCACTCCAATAGCCAAAGAGCATAAAATAAAGATAAGTTTTCTCTCTTATTTGCCCATCGAAAATTGTTACTTACTTTGGGGAAAGGATATTTGCAAGGCTGCTTTTATGATATACAGCTACTTTCTGCTCAAGTCAAAGCATTTTAGAGATCAATTTTCACAACACCAGCAGAAGACAAGGGATATATATCTGTTAGTTGCCTGGGATTTCGCTCCTGACAGTGATTGAAACCGTCAAGACCACCTCTACTACAGCACAGTCCCACCTGACATCACTTACCTGAAATACAACTGTAGATTATCAAAGCCGAGAGCAGCTTCCAGGAAGCTGAAAGGTGAGTGTGTTTGCCGTTTTCCTCCCTGGGCCGTGGTTTGGGTCATCTGTAGAGGTTGTCATAAAGGAGCAAGGGAAAGCTACTCTAAGAATTGGACATTTAATAACTGCTCCGGTTGCACAGCTTTGCATCTCACCCTTTGCCTGAGTGTGAGGACTGTTGTCTATTAAGTTTCACGAAATGCTTGTTAGCACTGTGTCAGGACACAAAGATGTACTAGGCATGCTCTGTGGCCTAAAGGAACTGTTAGTGTTATGGAGGGAGAGTACAGGCATGTCTGTTGAACAAGGTCAGTGTGCCTTGGCTGTGAACAGGGGGCATGACGGCAGGCTGCATTCATGGCCTTGGGCAACTTAGATGCTCTTGTCTCTAATTTGAGACTATTTCACCTCCTAGGTTTGTTGTAAGGATTAGATGAGGTAATACATGTAAAGCACTCAGACCAGTGTTTAGCACACGCTAAGTCCTTGATAAATATTAGATGCCATTATTAATATATCATAATGAGATTATGTGCAGAGCTCTGAGTGAGTGCAGAGCAGATGGAATGGTTTTTTTCTCCACCCAGAATGGAGTCCTTAGGGGCTCAAAGGAAACAGCCAGTGCAAGTCACAGAAGAATGGGAAGATCTGGTGCCCCGGGGAAGGGGTGAGGAGGACATCCATTTTCTGGAGTCCAGAGTACAGACAGGCATAGGAATGAAAGCGACAGACAGGTTGGAGATCTTCAAGGGCTGTCAGTCAGGTGGGCAGCAGATGTGGAAATTACTGGCCTCGAGCTGAGAGACCCCAGACATCGTCAGGAATGGAAATACATTTTCTCTAGGGCCTGGTGATTTCTGTTCACACAGCATTGATAGCAATGTGTTGCATTTAATACATATTACCTTAGCTGATTTGACACTCTATTGATTATTGCTCCTGTGTTATTTATAAAGGCTGGTTGGTGCTGGAAGTAGAAAGAATGTTGCCTTTGTTGAAGCCCTAGTCAATTGTTGATCCAGGACAACAGTTCTCCCATGATTCCCTCACTTAATTCCTAATTTCTTTCTGTGCCACAACTCCACATCTTTGTTATTGAAATGATTATCTTGGGTACAGCCAATTCAGTTCTTTTAAACAAAAAAGCATTCTTGAAAAATCATTAGTATATTAGTATAAAATGAATAATTTAAGAAGCATCTCTTGTTAGAAGGAACAGCAAAAGAGGGTATATGGTGGGGGTACCGGGCTCATGGCTCATGGCCTGGGTCGTGGGGTTCATTTCTTTTCAAATTAAAAGTATTTCTGGCATTTTCCTATTTCATTTGTCAAACACATTCAGGACACACTTTCTACAAATTGCTACCTTAGTATCAAATTAGATGGCTTTAATCAGCTTTCTCTTTCTGTCCACAATGTCTAAGTTATACCAAATTTGGGAATAGGGTTTTAATTATGCTATCATTATTAAGGCAGCAGGTGGCTTTTAATGAGATCTTGAAACAGAACTGTTTCCTCCATGTCCAATCAAAAATCCGCATCTGCTAACTTGACAGAAAACACTGAACTGTTTTTCTCAGTTCTGGAGAAATGAATCCATGAAGATGATGATTATTCTAAAAATTTAAAGTTTCTGATTGAACCTGGTTTTGTGCTTTCATGATGAGGGAAATATTACTTTTTGGAAATAAATAATAATTACACTTGGCCAAAATAAAAAAGAAATTCATGCAAATTAGCTGTAATCTAGTGTGAACAATTAATTCTGAGCTGCAACTAAGAAGTTGTGTTTTAAAATTCTTCAATAGTTTTATGGTGGGGGGTGGGGGGTGGGGGGTAGGGGGTGGGCTCAAATATCTGTGAACATGCATACACTTATTCACATGAGATTCCTAGCCGGAAGGATGCTCAACAGGCTAGCTGAGTGAGAGCTACTATTACCTTCTGAAACCCAAATTGATCTGTCAGATTTTTGTTGCTGTTGTTGCATATAGCTTCGAAATTTCTCAGAAATCGTCTTCTCTGTGTTTTTGAAAAGGCTTCTTGGTTTAGAAGTAAAGAGAGCCCAGATCTTCTGCCAAGGGAATAAAAGCTCAGATTTTAAACTGTTTTCTTAAGGTTTATCATCAAAGCCTCTGCAGAGGGGTGTGAGGCAAGCAGATATCACTGAACACAAATGCAGAAATGCTTCTCATGCGGCCAATATATCAGGAACTTTGACTCACTGTCGGCCACTCTCAGGCCTGGTTTTCACTAATTTATATGCCGTGGGACTGGAGCAGAGTACGCAGGCAATTGGTCTGGGGGGGGGGTCATTTGGTGTGACCATGAAATACCCATCGAGGGGACCACTTACCTGAACTCCAAGCTAACGGTAGGCAAATGATCTGGGGCTCACTTGGTGTGACCGAGAATTACCCGTCAAATGAATCACTTACCAGGAACTCCAGGCTTGCGGTAGGTCTGAGGGTCCCTGTGCAGGCGCCCCCTGTGGGCCTTCATGTGATCAGTCCTTGGTCCCCTCTCTACCGAGGGTAAGTGCAAGGGAGAAAAACCCACTCTGGGTAAGTCTCAGAGGGTAAAACTCAAAAACTTTCTTTCCCGTACAGGGTATATAGGAAGTTTCTACCAATCAGCATAGAGAGCATCAGAGTGCAGCCAATCATCAAAAAGGTCAACTTAATTACGCAGTTACATAGGCCTCAGCCTGCACACGTTCTATAGATGTTTACATGCTGTTTACCACCTTAGCGCAGGGAGTAGCTATTCAGCGAGGTGGCTGCATGCAGCTCTTGCCAGGAAGGGGGCCACGTTGATGGCGCAGCAAAAAATTCAGCAACGTGGTTTATTGATCAGGCCTGGGAGTGGCCTCGCCTTATTTTAAGTATTTTAATTCTTTTATTTTCGATATTCAAGGCCTGTTTACTTCTAGATAAAGCCAAAGATTTAGAGGATGATATAGTCTGGATTCCTGGGCTTCCAAGCTTGCATTGTAGATGAGATTTAAGTGTCCTTCCCCTCCTCTCTCCCGTGTGTGTGTGTGTGTGTGTGTGTGTGTGTGTGTGTGTGTGAGAGAGAGAGAGAGAGAGAGAGAGAGAGAGAGAGAGAGAGAGAGAAAATGTGGGTGCATACACGTCCCAGTGCACCTGTGGAGGTCAGAGGACCACCTCTGTCCTCACCCCCCACCTTGTTCATGACAGCGTTTCTTGTTCAATGCTACATATACCACACTAGATGGCCCAGATAGTCTCAGTCTCTGCATCTTATTCTGCCATGAGAAGCGCTGGGATTCTAGGAGAACACTGCTGCATCTGGCTTCTGCATGGGTTTGGGGGGGGGGGCAAACTTAGGTTCCCACGTTTGGCAAATCACTTTGCTGACAGCCAACTTCCCAGACCAGTTTAAACCCTTTAACACCAAACATGCCCATTCCCCCTATCATTTGTCTTAACCTATTTATTTGTGATGTTATGATAAAAGCTTATTTAGCACACGGTTGTGGAAACTGTAGCATCCAACACTGAGAGGTCACATCTGGTGAGGGCCACTTGGTGCACTGTGGTAACTAAGTAAGGGCTATCCATGGCAAAAGAGAGCTTAGGGGGACAAGAGAGGTCACTTTCAAAACAATTTCCTCTCCAGACAACCATGACAGGACGACTTTGAACCAAGTCGCTTCTCATTTGGTCCCACTGCTCAACACTACTGCATAAAGGATTCAGGCTCCAACACATGAACTTTGGGGGACAGATTCAAGTCTTATCACCCTCATAGAATTTAGCATAGTTTTCTAATTATTCACTGACTTAACTCGATCTATAAAGAACAGTGCCGAAAGTTAACAGCAGGTTGGCCTCATTAACAACTTAGAGTTTGGATTCTAGGATTTATGGGAATCAGCAGTAGGGACTTTTCAGTCTTCAAACCAGTTCAAACAATGTAGAGGCAAATGAAGTACAGAAGTTCTCCCTACTAAACAAGTGGAAAATAAAAAGAAAATAATGAATCGGAAACAGAAAAAAAATTCATTATAGTCCTAGTTATAGAACATGGAATTTACCTGTAGCAATATGGAGAGGGGACGGTGCAAGTCGAATGTCACCTGTGTTCCTTCTCCATTATTCTACCCTCCTCCCCACCCCACCTGTCTTCCGTCTCTCTCTCTCCCCTGTCCCCTCCCTTCCCCTCCTAATATCGTGCCTTTATTCCTTTATATTTTGGTAAAGAGGACTCAGCAAATACCATAAATTATATTCAAATAAATTTGTACATAAATAGCTCATATATTAGGTCACAAGTTGGTTGTCTGAGGTGCTACTAAATTTTTTACATCACACATACAGCTATTGGTCTGTCACTTGCAAAGAATCCCCAGGCAGATGATGCCTGTCTCTTCAGCACGTAAAAAGTGACTATATATATATATATATATATATATATATATACACATATGTACACACAAGTGTACTGTCTGCATGTAGGTAGGTACACCTGTGTCATGCAATGCTGCGGAGGTCAGAAGAGGGTGTTAGATTCCCCTGGAACTGGAGTTAAAGATGGTTCTTAGCTGCCATCTGGGTGCTGGGAATCAAACCAGGGTCCTCTGCAAGAGCAGCCCAAGTTCTTAATGACTGAGTCTTCTCTCCAGCCCCGACACAAGATATTTTAATGATGAAGAAATATAAAGATTTTTAAAGATGTAGATTTATGGTATAATTTAAGAAGAATATTGCCAATAAATTATTATAATTATTTTAAAAAGAAAAAAGAATTACTTCATTTAAATGCTGTGGAAATAGACAATTATTAACATACTGAATGATATTAATATTTTAAATAATTCTAGACTTTCTTAGAAATATGTTAATATCATAAAGAATCTGTTTTTAATTGTCAAGAATCAATATTCTATACTATCCATTTCCCTATTTCGTAATGGAAATAATTTAGAAAGCAGAATTTGATTGGTAAATATTTGCTTTAACAGATCAATGAGAAGCCATCTGCCCCAATGTGTATTAGTTACTTTTCTGTTGCTGTGATAAAACCCCATGACCAAGGTGACTAATAGAAGGAAGTCTATTTCCTTAGGCGCACTAGTTTGCCTACAGTGTTTGAAACTTTGCTTGAGTGTAAATTGCAGTAGCCCTGTCCCACCTCAGATGCCTGAGGACTTGGTCAGTATTCCTTTTCCCACATAATTCCTACTATCGGTCCCTCCATTCTCTGTTGCTCCTGTGCCCAGGAAAGGGGAAACTTTCCAGTGTTTCTTGACTCCTGCTCAGTCCAAACCTTCCTCTCTGCCTTCTCTCTTGTCTTCTCTGTGAGCCCCTTCTTATTGTGACAATAACTTCCTTCTTTTTTCCTTGACTAGAATTCACTTCTGATATTGAGAATGCAAGAACCCAGACAGGATGGTCAAGAACACATGGTTTGGAGTCCAGTAGTCCTCAATGGATCTTTATGTATAACAGATCTTTATATATCCTTGTGATGAGTAGTGGAGATGAGCTCACTTTGGGAAGCCATTTTGCAAGCCATTAACATCAAGACTTGTCAAATGCCAGGAACAGGAAGTCCCTATTAACTCACCACGGAACAGGAGTCACACAGTATGTCTGAGCTGCTCTGTTTCTTCAGGTGAGTAGATTTATATTAGACAAAGTGGGAAAGAAGAATGCTTTCATCCACATAGGAATGGTCAAGGTTGTTATTCAAAATACCTTAGATCTTCTCTAGCTCCCAGTAATTGATGGAAAAAGTAGTCTACTATCATAATCAACTAAACCATTCAACAAATTAATACAGAGATAAATCTAATTTTGTTATCCCCCATTATTTTTGGCATTTGATTCCATCAATAAAGGCTTGTATCAAAAAACCAGAACACTTGATATAATTTTAAGAGAAATTAATCTGCCACAAACGTGCTTTCATTGCTTTGGGAGCATCATGAAGAGGAAGTTGACTTTTTCCTAACTGGATATTACTGGAGCACTTTCTCACGCAGCCTCTGCTCTGGAGTTGAAAGGTTCTATGCACAAATGCCAATAATGGTTTCAAACAATATAAATACTTGCTCGAGAAGATGGATCCTAATAACCCTCTTTGCAACTATTGTGGTCTATCAGGTCAATAATGCTCATAAAAAAAAACCTCTCCAAAAGTATTTTCATACAAAGGTCCCTGAAGATAATGAAAAGACCATTAGGTTTGCTGAGTCTATAAAAATAATCTATATTTCAATGCATACTACAAAATTCATTTCCTTTTTTATGTCAATGTCAGTTTAAACTCAATTAATTATTGTGAAGAAGGAAAGCTGTAGTGGGTTTGAACTTCATCTGTAATTGTTACTTATCTTTTAGTTATTACCAACAGTTGCTTATCCTGATATGTTAAACTCAGTTAGAACCAATATCTTAGAGCAATGTACAGAGGGGAAATCGCCAGGTAGAATGGAAAGAATAAAAGTTCTGTGGACTGGAGGGATGGTTCAGTCAGTAAAGTGCTTGCTTTGAAAGCATGAGGATCTAAGTTCAATCTCCAGAACCCACATTAAACAAAAAGACGTTTCCTTAAAACAAAACAAAACAACAAAATAAAACCTATAGCTTTAAAGTAAAACATAGGCAAACCTGAGTTTGTATGCTCAATTGCCTAGGTTGTTGGAAAATAACTTCTAGTTTTCTGGATATTTTTTAATTTTTCATTTTATAAAATGGTTTTATAGGAAACTTAAATGTGTCTAAACCAATGTAAGCATGACCAAGGGGCTCAGAATAGTCTCTTTTGAGGTATAATTTCACATATATTTGATTTGTTGGAGTCAAAAACCCTTTAATGTTTAAAATATAGATATTTAAAGTACAGCTTATATATTTGGTATTTGGCAATTGAAACTAAAATTGGTTATACTTTTATAGAAATTGTGCCAAGGTGGTAATGACTAAATTGCTAAATTTATTCTGGAGGGAAGCATTGGCAATTTGAAATAAGGTTACATTTATTTTTTAAACATCTTGTTTATATGCATGTATGCATGATTTAAAGTGCTAGAATTCTGTGATTTAACTGTATCATTTTCTGCTTACTGCATCAGATGCTTGTGAAAATGAGATAGCCAGTCTTGTTCCTCTGCTGCAGTATTTTAATAGTTTCTTCCCCTTTATCTCTTCAATGGGTTTGTGTTGATACCTGTTAGTTTATTTATCTAACTTGGGGTTATCTCACTACCTGATGGGTAAGAATGCTTTTGCTTAGCTTTCATATTGGAATCTGACAAGGTCCTACATTTTATTTATTTATTTATTTATTTATTTATTTATTTATTTATTTATTTATTTATTATGTGTAAGAGTCTATTACCTGCATGTATGTAAGTGCACCCACATAGTGCAGTGTCTACAGAGGACAGAAGAGTGAGTCCCTGGAACTGGAGTTACAGATGGTTGTTAGCAGCATGTAGGTGCTGGGAACCCAATCTAGGTTTTCTGCAAGAATAGCCAGTGCTCTTAGCTGCCAAACCATCTCTCCAGCCCCCAAGGTCTCCAATTTTAATTAATCTGGATTTACTAACCTGCTGGTCTTGTCCCCTGGCTGCAGAGAGACCCTGAATCAGAATAGTGGGTTGGTACGATTAGGAGGAGAGGGACCCTGGGACAACCTGTATCTGTAGCCTGGTGGGGTGGGGGATGGTGTGCCTTGGGAAAGAGTCAGGAGTGGGCTGGAGGATTACTAGAGTTGGAGTAAGGGCAGATTTTGACTCTAAACCCTACACGTACCTTACAAAATCTGTATTCATGTCACCACGACTAATTAGTGAAATCAGAGTCTGAAATAATTCACCTGTTCACTCCATAAAGCCTTATGGATTACCTTTGCGCCACCTGAAGAGCTTGGGAGAAATGCTAAGGAAGGATGCAGAGCCTTGCCTGCATGGAGGTTCATGAGAGGTAAAGTTTATCCAGTGACACACAGATAAAAACCTACCAGGGGGCTGGAGAGATGGCTTGGGTTAAAAGCATTGGCAGCTCTTGCAGAGGACCCAGATTCAATCCTCAGCACCCACATGACAGCTAACAACTGTCTGTAACTCCAGTTCCAGGGGATCTGACACCCTCTTCTGGCCTCAACAGGCATTGCACAACAAGGGTGTGCTTACATATATGCAGGCAATACAACTGTATACATAAAATAAAAATAATAAACAAATATTTTTAAAATGTTATGACTATTTTAAATTATTTCATAATCAAATTAATTCCATAAATGGCTAGAGAGATGACTCTTGGTGAAGAGTTCTGTTCAGTTTCCAGCACCTACCCTGGGGAGTCTCAACCACTGTGCATCCACCTCCAGGGGATCCAGCACTGTCTTTTGGCCTCCCTAGGCACCTACATTCATAAGTGAGCATCTGCTCCACATACACACAATAAGAAAGAAAACAAATCTTTAAAAAATGAATTCCTGAAGATGGATTGTATTGCTACCTGAATTTTCCAGTATGGAAATTGCAGCTGGCCTTCAAAGTTCATGCTGATTCTTTCTGTTATACAGCCTTGTAGTCATAGGTGGAAGGAAGTGGAGCAGGGCCCTGCTGACTGTTTCATGAGAGAGTGCCATTTTCTGCTTGAGACAAATGTCCAGCTGGTAATATTTGCCAAAGAGTGGATTAAGATGCACAGAAAAAATTGTTTCTATTATAAATACACATATAATATCTTTTTGAATAAAAATGGTGATTGGTCATAAATAAGAATCCTTAGAATATAGTCTTGTATTAAAATGTAGTCCCATAGAATGGCTTATTGAATAGATAGGTTAAAAGTAAGCTTAAATGCAAATTCAGCCAAAGAGATCCACTATACCTAGAAATCTAAACCTCTGCATGGAGGAGAAGTCTTTTACAAGACTTATAATGCATTTCTATCTGGTATTAGATTCACCTGGTTTTATTTTATTGTTTAGTTTTGTTTGAGACAGGGTCTCATGTAAGCTCAGGCTGGCTTCAAATGTGTTCTGTAGCTAAGGATGACCTGAATCTGTCTCCACCTCCCAAATGCTGATGTTAAAAGCTTGCTCCACCATAATTAGTTCATGTTGTAGTAAATATGAAACACCCTTGGCATTGCACATGTTAGAAAAGCACACTGCCAACTGACCCATACCCCCAGCCTCTTGTGGGCTTCTGTATTAGTCACTTTTCTGTTGCTGTGATAAAACACCATGACCAAGGAACTTATAAAAGGAAGAGTTTATTTGAGCTTATGATTGATGGTTCCAGGGAATTAGAGTCCATTGTGGTGGGAGGCATGGCAGCTGGGTCTGGAGCAGCAAGCCAAGGATCACATCTCGCAAAGAGCACAGGAAGCAGAGAGAACGACTGTAGACCACAAGGCTTGTTAAACTAGCTAAGTCTGCCCCCAGTGACATACTTCCTCTAGCATGGCCACACCTTCTAAGACCTCCAAAAACAGTGCCACCAACTGGAGACAAAATGTCTGAATACTTAAAGTCTATGGGGGACACTCATTCAAACCACCACATTCCACTCCCTGGCCCCCATAGGCTCCTGACCATATAAAATGCAAAATGCATTTAGTCCAACCTTAAAAGTCCCCATAGTCTTTACCAGTTTCAATGCCATTCAAAAGTCTACAGTCCAAAGTCTCTTCTGAGACTCGAGGCCAATCTCCTATCTGTAAACTCCTGTAAAATCAAGACAAATTATAAACTTCCCAATGTACGTGGACTGAATACCATTCCCTTCCAAAAGGGAGGAATAGCAGCATAGTGAGGAAAAATAATACTGACAAACAAGCCACGAAAACTCAGCAGGAAAGTCCGTAAGCTCGTTGTGCAACTTCTTGGACTTGACTTTCCAAAGGGCTTCAGGGTGGCTCAGCTCTTCCCAGCTTTGCCTTGCAACATCACATCACTTATCCTTAGGCTGTTAAACACTCCCTGTGCAGCTCTCCTTGGCAAATATCTCACAGTGTCTGGCATCTTGAATGTCTTCTTTGGGGTCTCAGCTGCCACAATGGCTTCACGTTTCACAGCTTCATGCGAATGGCCTATCAGGCACTTCTTTATACAGGGACCCCTGCTGTAATTCTGCACCTGCCATTGTGCCTCTCTGAAACCGATGGAGAATGAACTGAATGAACCCACTCTTGCAAGACTTTCATCCTTGTGCCTCTAAAGCCAGCACATGTTTCGATAGATATTGCACGATCTGGCTGCAATTTTGGGATGGACCTGGCCTCACACTTCAACCAATACAACTTTTCTACTGCCCTGTTCATGCTTTGCTTGTTAAAAGCGGAGATTAACATGGGTGTGAGTCTGTTGCCCTGAAGTACTA
The DNA here is from genome assembly GCA_009823505.1 of Rhizomys pruinosus. Classification (NCBI taxonomy): domain Eukaryota; kingdom Metazoa; phylum Chordata; class Mammalia; order Rodentia; family Spalacidae; genus Rhizomys; species Rhizomys pruinosus. The sequence continues at coordinate 3,453,098 of VZQC01007277.1, forward strand.
TTAGTCTATGGTTTACTTGTAAATTCTGGGCTCTCTCCTTAATCACTTTGGTCTCACCTTTCCCATTGTTTAATTGTAATACTGGCCTCTCCTTAATCACTTTAGTCTCCTTAATGAAGGGAGCCTCTCCATCACTATGCCTGGCCACACACTTTAATCTTCCCTAGTGTCTTTTTCAGATCCAACTGTACATCCTAGCATTTGCTGGTTCCTGCCTCCTTTGCTCTCTTTTTCACTGTAGATCTGTATAATATTCACCATTAAAGGCCACGCCACCATTTCTACATTAGGCTGTCTTGAAATATCCTCCACCAAAGACATTAGTCCATTGTTTTTCAACTTAGCATCAGGCAAGCATTTGGGCTGTGGGCAAACTGCTGCCAGACCCTTTATCAAAATATCCTCTGGAACTACAATTTTTGCAGCAATGCTTTCTTCCAGGCTTCTACTAGAATGGCCCCTTAAGCTCTGCTTATAGTAGTCAACAGCTTTTCTAGCCCAAAGTTCCAAAGTCTTCCACATTTCTCCAAACATCCACATGGTCAGGTTCTTCACAGCCAACGGCCCACTCTCTGGTACCAAATAACTGTATTAGTAGTCCCTTTTCTGTTGCTGTGATAAAACACCATGACCAAAGAACTTATAAAAGGAAGAGTTTATTTGAGCTTATGATTGATGGTTCCAGGGAATTAGAGTCGATTGTGGCGGGAGGCATGGCAGCTGGATCTGGAGCAGCAAGCCGAGGGTCACATCTCGCAAAGAGCACAGGAAGCAGAGAGAACGGCTGTAAACCACAAGGCTTGTTAAACTCACTAAGCCTGCCCCCAGTGACATACTTCCTCTAGCATGGCCACACCTTCTAAGACCTCCAAAACAGTGCCACCAACTGGAGACAAAATGTCTGAATACTTAAGATCTATGGGGGACACTCATTCAAAACACCACAGCTTCTAAAGAAGAGTTTAATATTAAAAAGAAGACACTACCATGCTAAAGCCTGGTTTATTACTTTGAACGACAGTCACAGAGTAAATGCCAATCATGAAAGGCCAGTGTGTGACATCAGTGAGGTCAAGTGGGGTGGGAAAAGTGGATATTACTGAACTCAGTGGAGCCTTGCTTTTCACTATTAGTCTATATGGTTCTCACAGAGCCAAGAATTAAAAGTTGTAGTTATGATGTGATTTAAGATTCAACTCAATTCTCTAGGCTAAATTTATTTTGGCAACAACTGGTTCTTACCTATTGTAAGGCTAGTGGAGATATGCAGTATTCCTGTAATTTTTCTGTGAATCCAGAGTCTAGCTAGACCTTGGGCCAGGATAAATCTATTTATAGGTATGCTTGGCAGACACACTGGATACTCACATCTCTCACATGACTAGAGACCAGGCCTGCACTGAGCAGAGCACACATATTTTTTTTATTAATAAATTTTATTATTTGACAACTCTATAAATGTATATAATGCATTTTGGTTACAGGGTCCTCCCTGCCTCTTTCCCCCCTACCCTGCCAGCCCCCTTTTCCTTGCAAATCTCTCTTTTTTTCCCTTTATTTGTTTATTTTTTTTTAAGGGAATAACTCATGGCTGATGCCACAAGCTTACATCCTTTAGTGGTTGGGAGATTTTATAAGCCACAGTAAGACCTTGTCATCTTTTACAGAAAAAAACCCGTAATTCATGGATTAGCATACCATCCAAACATCTGTGTCTATACCAAAGTAACCTACCATAATAATTAGTACTGTTTAAATACCTATATATCTAATTGCTTGTGCTTCATTAGTAGGATTGAAAGGTTATTCCTGGACAAACTGTCAGCCCATGAAAGGAAACAGCCAGAACTGATCAGAGTCCAAAACGACATCTCCAGAGAAAGTAGACTGTTTTGCTTCTCGTCCACCCATCCCCTTTTCTAAGCCTAGGGAACATCTGCGAGAAGAGGGGGTGTGTAGAATGTAAGGGCTGTGATTGGGCTGAATGTTGAAACTAAAGCAATATAGACTGGACACTTTTTGATCAAACTTGGATTGTATATACAAAGCTATACCCTCCAGCTGGATGGTGGGACCCATTGAGGCTGTGTGGGTATGGGCACAGCTGCTTGGAAATTGTTTTAACATGAAGGATCTTGTACTATAAAAAAAAATAAATAAAAAAAAAGGAGCTAGATACTGAAAAGTCTTTTGAAAGCAGGTTTTCCAGAGCAGGCCTGAGAAGGCCAAGAGCTGGATGTAGATAGTCATTAAAATCCAACTCTGTAGGTTTTGCAGTTTAAAATGGTAGTACTTAAAAAAGAAGGCACATTGGGCTGGAGAGATAGCCTCCAAGGGTAAGAAGTCCGACTGGACAAGATGCTATTGCAGAGGACCCGGGGTTCAATCCCAGCACCCACATGGCGGGCTGAACTCGTCTGTAACTTCCAAGATCCAGGGGAATCCGATGCTTCTCTGCCTCCCTCGACATTGCACAATACACGGTGCACAAACTCCTGCAAATGCAGACAGTATTTGTACACATAGAACAATAAAATAAAAAAAAAAGATGCAATATTTAGTTTTCAAGGTCCCCCCACCCCCCTGAAACCGAACAACTGGTGATTGGAGACCAGGCTCCAGCTGGCCTGGAACTCACTGTGTAGACCAGGCTGGCCTTTAATTTACAGAGATCTGCCTGCCTCTGCCTCCTGAGTGGTGGTATTAACGGTGTCTACTACCATATTTGGCTACAGTGTAGGACTTTCTAAGTAAGGTGACTGGTGAATTCCTAGATTTCCATTATTCAGTTTCTAAAGGGTCCAGATGCCAAAGCAAGAATTAAAATAATATATTTAGTATGAGATAATCTGGAAGACACACTGTTGACTATGTACATACTTCAATCTGAAGATGAGGTATTCTACAGTTGACAGAACAATTTTTAAAGGTTTTTTTTAATTTTTATTTATTTTTGTATGTGTATGAATGTACTGTCTGCATGTAGGTTTGTGCACCCGTGTCGTGCAATGCTGCGGAGGTCAGAAGAGGGCGTCAGATTCCCCTGGAACTGGAGTTCTCCTGGAATTGGAGTTACAGACGGTTCTTAGCCGCCATGTGGGTGCTGGGGATCAAACCCAGGTCCTCTGCAAGAGCAGTCAGTGCTCTTAACCGCTTTTGAAAGCCTTTTGGTGACTCCACTCTCTAAGATGTGTGGGGCAGTTTCAGTCCTTTTGTTCCAAGATAACTATGACTTCAGGATCTAAATCCCAGACTTCCTGCCCCTTGCTCTTGGTCCTGCACAGACCGCAGGCCATTCTTGCTACACATTGGCAGGAGGACTGCAAATACACTTGGCCTTGACACCTGTAAGGTTTCCAACAGAGAAAGGAGGCCACATGGAAATGAAAGCAATTAGGAGGAAAAGTTCATTTAAAAATATTTTACTTTTGCCGGGTGTGGTGGCACATGCCTTTAATCCTAGCACTTGGGAGGCAGAGGCAGGCAGATCTTTGTGAGTTCAAGGCCAGCCTGGTCTACAGAGTGAGTTCCAGGACACCTGGGACTATAGGGAGACCCTGTCTTAAAAAGACCAAAAAAAAATTTTTTTTTACTTTTATTTTATGTATATGAGTGTACTGCTTGCATGTTTGTAAGTGCGCCCATGTGCGATGCTGGAGGAAATCAGAAAAAAGTGCTGGATCCCCTGAAACTGGAGTTGTGGACAGTTCTCAGCTACCACGTGGGTGCTGGGAATCAGACCTGAGTCCCGTACAAGAGCAGTCAGGGCTCTTAACTGCTGGAGCCATTGCTCTGGCCCCCAGGAAAAGTTAATTTATCAACCCACATATTTTTAGAAAATGTCATCAATATTGTCTCTGGGAACAGCATATATGTCAACATTTCTCGCTCAGTTCAAACTGTTTCTAGCTTTTGGAAAGCCACTTTTAAAAAGTCATTTGAAAACCAGTTGCAAAAGAAAGTTGTAAAGACCTGTCATCTTCTCATCTTAGTGGCTGGTATTTATGACGCCAGCTGTTACTTCCTGCAAGTGACTGATCTAAGAAATTCTCAGAGTTTTCCTTGAGCTCTGTGGATGTAGAAAGGAGGTGCAGAATTTCCATCAGCAGAGACTCTGTTGGATCGTGGACATGGAGAAGGGCAGTTGTACGGACACAGGAGCACTGGCTTTTCCAGAAGAAATTCTCACCAATCTGCTGTCTATCATTTGTCTTCATGACTTTCATTTTCTCCTGGCTGATTTTCCTCACCTCATTTAGGATCACCGATTCTTTCTGTTTCTTTTTTTAAATCAATTCTGAAAAAGGACTGTAAATTTCCACAGAGTTCTGGGGGTTTTTGATTATTTATTTTATTTTTAGCATCGGATAGCATTTCTTCTTCAAAAGCTAAGGGCATCCCACTTATATTTTAGCTATGAAAGGTAATTTGTCTTCAATACAACTATTTATTCCATTAAGGAGAGAAACACATAGCTTCTACTCTTCCTACAAATTGTGACATAAAAGAATTTCAGCTTAGATTTATCAGTAGACAGCAGATTCCACAGTAAACGGAAAATGCACCAGCAGAACTTGGAATTTACTGAGTATATAATGCTACTTAAAGTTCTGAAAAGTAAGAGAGGAGAGAAAAATATTCAGCTTTGTTTTCTAATAGTGATCCTGGGTTGTTTGTGAAGGCCGTGTTTGAATTATATATGGCTTCACGCCCCTCAGTCAGAGGGGAATAGTAACTCCCATCGACTCATCAACTTTCTAAATTCTATGAAACGAACCCTTTGGAAAAATGAATATTAATAATTAGACAGTATCCAATTAGGGGCCATAGGCCAGAGCTAATCCCTCAACTCAGAAATCCACAAAGCACAAGGAACAGTAGAATCTTAAGCTAACAAAGTCTATTAACATAAAATTAATGATAATAGTTCAGTGTGAGAGATTTAAGCTCCCTTCAGTAAGAGCTTGTTGACACCATTTTTTTTCTTTTTCTCTGAAATTCATTTTCAGCATAAAATTTTCACATTGCCCTTTGAAACCACAATGTAATTTTCATGTTATATCAGTTTAAGAAACCATGTTTTGATCAATTCTTTAACATGAATCTTTTCTTTTCAAATTAAGCATACATAGAGGCCAGTTTCTTTAAACTCAATAAGGAATTACTGCATTTCTAACTCAGAGGTACCAAGCATCTCTCCTAGCATTGTTAACTTGCTCAATTATATGTATGTGCCTTATATACCCGGCTTGAATGGTAGCTATGGGCTTCATTGCAGAGATAAGTCAGTCATGGTTCCAATGAGTTAAATTAAGTTTTGCAATGCCACGATAAGGACCAGGTGACTAAATTCTGTGGGCTCCATGAGTCTGGGCAGAGGGGCTTCTGTTAGTCTTTCTCTCTTTCGTTCGTTCATTCCTTCCTTCCTTCCTTCCTCTCTCTTTCTCTCTTTCTCTCTTTCTCTCTTTCTCTCTTTCTCTTTCTTTCCTTCTTTCTTTCTTTCTTTCTTTCTTTCTTTCTTTCTTTCTTTCTTTCTTTCTTTCTTTTCTTTCTCTTTGAACACTGAGAAATGTAGTGCTTAGGTGGAGTCAGACCTTTAGGCCCGGAGAGGGACCAAATGTGTCTGTTGATTTTTCATGGTTGATATGGCACAATTCTACTGTAACCCATTTCTAGACAAAAAAAAATTTCTTTTTTTTTTTTTGTGGCTTAATCTGTGCATTCTTTTTGTTTATTTCTGATTCTGTAGCCTTGCCTGACCTGGAACTCATTTCATAGATCAGGACCCTGGGGCCGTCTTCCTGTCTCTCCTCCCTGTGTTGGGTTATAGGGTGTGTGCTGCCATGCACTGTTTGTGCAGCTGACTTCTGAAGTCTTCTTTATTATTACATTTCCTCTTCTTTCTTTCTCCACATTTTTTCTCTTCCTCTCTTCTTCCACTTTTCCTTCCTACTGTTTTTTGTTGTAAGAAAATATATAAAAAGCTAAAAAGTTATCTGAGGAAATCTCAGTGAATAACTATGCATTATTTAAAACACACATTTCTGAGTTATCCACTGCCCTTGAGATACTTTGTAAGTATAAAGTGTAGACACCTTGTAATGAACAGTTTTGTCTTTAGATATGCAAATTAATTTAATTAGGTGGATCTTCATTGGTCAACCTTCCTTTCCATGGATGTGGATAAAACACCTATTGTAGGTCTATTTGCAAATTCACTTCATTATTCCTTTATTTCTTATAAATTTGTGCATTTCTGAACTTCCAAAGTACTTGCAATATCTTTTCCTGGTTCTTCCATTCAAATAAGAGTCAAACTAAAATATTTCACAGGTGTTCACTCTCTGTCTTCATGAGAGCCATGACTTTACATTTTTTGGAAATTACCCTTTTATATCAGTTTCCTATTTTTAAAAATTGAGTATGCATTATCTCTTTGTTAGAAAAGCAAATGTAATTTAAAGGAATTTTATATAATGCAATAGCCCTATAGGTTACCTTGCCAAAATGACATATTTATTTTTGTATGTGTATGAATGTACTGTCTGCATGCAGGTCTGTGCACCTGTGTTGTGCAATGCCTCAGAGGTCAGAAGAGGGTGTCGGATTCCCCTGGAACTGGAGTTAAAGATGGTTTTCAGCTGCCATGTGGGTGATGGGGATCAAACTCAGGTCCTCGGCAAGAGCAGTCGGTGCTCTTAACTGCTAGGCCATCTCTCCAGACCCAAAATGGCATTTTTAAATGTAACATGTCAAATGAATATTCTTACTATTTCTACAAATTAAACACTTACTAAACATATGGTATTTTTCAGACTAGTACACTTTATTGGAGCTTATCTGTAGGTGAATATTATAGCCATAATGTTAAACATCTTGTAAGATCATTTACATTTTAAGTATCAAAATATCTAATGTTTTATGATTCAATATCCTGAAATATCAGCTCTGTTAACATCTACTTTTTTCAGAGTGGCTTTGCCTTTGTGTATTGATCCTTACCTGTCCAGTCATCCCAGCAATGACAGCTGTTGGCTTACAGGGTGACCACTTTCAGGTTCACAAAGTATTATATATTAATTGTCTTTAGGGTTGGAAGATGGCTCAGTGGTTTCATGTGCTTGCTGTGTGACCATGAGGATCTGAATTCAAATCCCATGTAACAAGTGTGGTGGTCTTGCATGCACCTGGAAGAGTAGCCTAGCAGGGGACAAAGAGAGGAGGTTCACTGGGGCAGGCTGCCAGCCTAGCTAAAAGAAAATGATGCAATTCCCGGGCCTGAGGCCTTTTGTGCGGGNGTGTGTGTGTGTGTGTGTGTGTGTGTGTGTGTGTGTGTGAGAGAGAGAGAGAGAGAGAGAGAGAGAGAGAGAGAGAGAGAGAAAATGTGGGTGCATACACGTCCCAGTGCACCTGTGGAGGTCAGAGGACCACCTCTGTCCTCACCCCCCACCTTGTTCATGACAGCGTTTCTTGTTCAATGCTACATATACCACACTAGATGGCCCAGATAGTCTCAGTCTCTGCATCTTATTCTGCCATGAGAAGCGCTGGGATTCTAGGAGAACACTGCTGCATCTGGCTTCTGCATGGGTTTGGGGGGGGGGAGGGGCAAACTTAGGTTCCCACGTTTGGCAAATCACTTTGCTGACAGCCAACTTCCCAGACCAGTTTAAACCCTTTAACACCAAACATGCCCATTCCCCCTATCATTTGTCTTAACCTATTTATTTGTGATGTTATGATAAAAGCTTATTTAGCACACGGTTGTGGAAACTGTAGCATCCAACACTGAGAGGTCACATCTGGTGAGGGCCACTTGGTGCACTGTGGTAACTAAGTAAGGGCTATCCATGGCAAAAGAGAGCTTAGGGGGACAAGAGAGGTCACTTTCAAAACAATTTCCTCTCCAGACAACCATGACAGGACGACTTTGAACCAAGTCGCTTCTCATTTGGTCCCACTGCTCAACACTACTGCATAAAGGATTCAGGCTCCAACACATGAACTTTGGGGGACAGATTCAAGTCTTATCACCCTCATAGAATTTAGCATAGTTTTCTAATTATTCACTGACTTAACTCGATCTATAAAGAACAGTGCCGAAAGTTAACAGCAGGTTGGCCTCATTAACAACTTAGAGTTTGGATTCTAGGATTTATGGGAATCAGCAGTAGGGACTTTTCAGTCTTCAAACCAGTTCAAACAATGTAGAGGCAAATGAAGTACAGAAGTTCTCCCTACTAAACAAGTGGAAAATAAAAAGAAAATAATGAATCGGAAACAGAAAAAAAATTCATTATAGTCCTAGTTATAGAACATGGAATTTACCTGTAGCAATATGGAGAGGGGACGGTGCAAGTCGAATGTCACCTGTGTTCCTTCTCCATTATTCTACCCTCCTCCCCACCCCACCTGTCTTCCGTCTCTCTCTCTCCCCTGTCCCCTCCCTTCCCCTCCTAATATCGTGCCTTTATTCCTTTATATTTTGGTAAAGAGGACTCAGCAAATACCATAAATTATATTCAAATAAATTTGTACATAAATAGCTCATATATTAGGTCACAAGTTGGTTGTCTGAGGTGCTACTAAATTTTTTACATCACACATACAGCTATTGGTCTGTCACTTGCAAAGAATCCCCAGGCAGATGATGCCTGTCTCTTCAGCACGTAAAAAGTGACTATATATATA
>VZQC01007278.1:6413-24197 GCA_009823505.1 Rhizomys pruinosus
AGACACTACCATGTCATGCTCCAGGGAATAGTTGGAGCTTGGCCTCACATACATGAAGAGGATTGTCCCATAGTAAATGGAAACTCCAGTTAGGTGAGCCCCACAAGTAGAGAAGACTTTTCTCCTCCCTTCAGCTGAATTCATCTTCATAATGGCCAACAGGATAAAACCATAGGAAACCAGGACGATCAGGATGGTGACTATCTCTATGAAACTCACAAAGAAGAATAGCAGGAGCTCATTGATGTATGTGTCAGAACAAGAAATTGCCAACAGAGGAGGAATGTCACAAAATATATGGCTGATTTCATTGGATCCACAGAAGGACAGGCTGAAAGTAGCCACCGTGTGGATAATAGCATGCAGAATTCCACCAGTGTAGGAAGCGATGACAAGTGGTACGTAGATCCTTGGTGACATGGTCACTGCGTAAAGAAGTGGGTTGTGGATGGCTACATAGCGATCATAAGCCATTGCTGCCAGCAGAAAACATTCTGTGGTTCCAAAAGTAACAGCAAGAAACATCTGTGGTGCACATCCATGGAGAGAAATACCTTTGTTTTTTGACATAAAACCTACTAACATTTTGGGGGCGATATCCGAGGAATAGCAGGCGTCTACAGAAGACAATACACTCAGAAAACAGTACATAGGGTTGTGGTGTTGGGAATCCCTGATGACTAAAATAATAAGTCCTAAGTTTCCTATGAGAGTGAAAAGGTAAATCACGAGGAAGAGAAAAAAGAGGATGATCTGTAGTTCAGAATTGTCTGTCAGTCCCTTGAGAATGAAAGTGGTGGCTTCTGTGATATTCTTCATGTTGAAATCTGATTCAACATGCTTAAAGACATTTAGATACTGCCCATAGTACTGGAAACAAGAGACAGTCAGGTGAGTCAAGGAGCATGGATGTGACTTTACATACTCCACTCAGGGGTTGAGGAGACAATAGCTACAGGGTTGTGGAAGCATTTACAACATTCAAACCGAATGAAAAAGAATATATTGTTATTTAATACTGTGGAAATGAATTCCTCACTAAAATAGTCTACAGACTCAATGCAACCCGCCTCAAATTTGAAAAACTTTATAGAACTGTATGAAAAAAAAATCCTGAAGTAAAATACAGAACAAAATTCCCCAAACATGAATACAGAAATATATTGAAAAAGATTATTGAGACCAGAGAAAGATTAGAAATAAGTAATGAACAAAGCTGATTATATGATACAGGATTATTGATTTTGGAATGATATAAAGAGTAAACTACCCTGACAGCAGATGAGAAGAATGTATTCTTTGCCTCTGTCTTTTCTAGTGTGGTTTAATTTTTAAATGGTCTGTTTTCTTTGAGGAAAATAAACCCACATGCTCTGTTTAGAGTATTTTTATTTATGCCTAAATGCATAAACCTATATATTTCTTTTGATTATTTCCAGGGAATGTTGCTTTTCAACACTTATATAAAAATAGGTAAATCAGATATTGATGAATGCATTATATTTGCCTATGTATTAAAAAGGAATTAAATGGTTTCATACACTTAGGTAATAACCAAATTTTAAGTACAAAATAACTGATCCTAACATTGTAAAAATCCTAAAACATGCTACAAATGAAAAATTCTCTTACCTGTAGAAAAAGCACAGCCAAGTCTATTGTGCTAACAGTATAGTTAATTTAGTTTGTTTATATCTATGTAAAATACAGGTTATGAGGCCCCAAGAGATGGCCTAGAGGGAATATACCTCAATTAGCTTCTGGTTCAAACGTGTAACATGATGAATTATTTCAGAAGAAAAGAGCAAATGGATTACTGAAAAAAAAAATGAAAGACACATTCCAAACACTAGTAACTTAAGAGACTTGTTGCACCTAATTGGTAAGCTTAGTAATGTAATAAAGTAATACTCAGTATTTTTTGAGTATCTAACAGATTTATTTATGGCAATTAAAGCATATCATAGTTTAATCAATGTCTTAAAGCCTAAATTATACAAGTATTTTACTTACTTGGTTAGATTTTTCATATGTATAAATATGTATCCTTATTATATATGTATATTAATAAGGACACTATAAATCCTTAATAAAGTTTTTTCTTGTCTACTGTTAAGTCACATAAATGGAACACACTGATATGAATACTATGACCTTTAGTTAGTATATCTAAAAATTACTAATAAAGAAAGTACACAAGAGAAAAACTTATACATACCTGATACTTTTTGAGACCTCAAAGGTGGCTTCTTTTGAGGTTGAAATTCTTGTCTTGTGTTTCACCCCTCCCTGTCTTCTGAGCACTATTTGTGATATATCTAAGAAAAATGTCTTGTCTATTATTAAACAAACATGAAACCTAGAAATTAGATATTTAAATATTACGGTGCTCTAGGTATATATGTTCCAGTATTTCCCTGTGTGAAGAGTGATTAAAAACACATATTTTATTTTCTTCTGACAAATCTCAGTAATGCTTCTCTCCAAAGTGTGATATTTTGAAACATCACCAGAAAATTTTCATTAGACCATGGTATCAAAATGTTCCTCCATTAATAGTTGATTATATACCTGTGACTCTCTGTGGTAGAATATGTGCCCAGCATGCACAAGGCTCCACATTCAATACCAGCAATGATAGGAGATGGAAACTAGTATTTATAAACATTTGAAACAGATAGAGACTATTACAGAGTGACACAACTGGTCACACACAGAGAATAAGTGTGTGTGAAATACTAAGACCTAAATGATACACCTAAAGACTATTGGAACATAATGGAACAGGAGGTAGAAAGCATACTAATACAGCTCCCATTTCTAACCAGTGGAGCTTCCTTATCCAACAAAGGGCAATTGAACCCTGGCCAAAATGTGGAGAACAAGAGACTGAAGAGAGCTTGTCCCTGAACAGGACTCCTACATTAAACTTCATTGACCCAGGGCTCAGATCACTGAGGAAGAAGGGGCAGAGAGTGTAAAACCCAGGGGTAAAGCATGGCCATAAGGAAACAGAGTCATCCAGATTTCTTGGAGATTGCTCATATAAATTTACAGCAATGATAACAACATGCACAAGACCCATAGAAACCCGAACCACACCACAACACAGTCAAGGAGCCCCCAGATTAGCAAAGGAACTACGGGAAGCTAAATACTGCTGATAAAGTGATAGCTGGCTTTCTTTTTTATCATTTAATTTTTATTTATTTTTTAAGGAATTACAATATAAGAGCACAGTTGTTTTCAGATCACATTAACGTTGCTCAGTTTGCCATTCAACTAGGTAATTGGCTCTAGCATCCACAGATGAGGGATAGCATTCGTTGTTTGTTTTTCTGGGACTGTGTTACTTCACTTAGCATGATATCTTCTAGCTCCATCCCTTTACCTGCAAAGGTAGTGATGTCTTTATTCACTGCTGCCTAGAACTCCATTGTGTAGATGTACCACATTTTCTCTATCCACCCCTTGGTTAAGGAGCACGTGGGTTGGTTCCAGCTATTTGCTATTGTGAAGAGAGCAGCAATAAACATGGCTATGCATGTATCTCTGTGGTAAGATGAGTCTTGTGGGTATATACCCAAGAGTGGTATGGCTGGGTCAGGTGGCAAGTTCATTTTGACTCTTTTAAGGGTTCTCCACACGGCTTTCCATAGTGGCTGTATGAGTTTGCATTCCCACCAGCAGTGAATGAGTGTTTCCCTTTCCCCACAACCTCTCTAGCACTTGGTATCAATTGTTTTCTTGATTTAGCCACTCTTATTGGAGTGAGATGATATCTTAAAGTGATTTTAATTTGCATTTCCTTAATTATTAGTGGCATTGAACACTTTTTAAAATGTTTCTCAGCCATCTCTAATTCCTCACTTGTGAAGTCTCCGTTCAGCTCTTTGGTCCATCTTTTGAGTGAGTCATTTGTTTTCTTTCTTCTTTGTTTTGTGAGTAGTTTATATATTCTGGAAGTCAATGCTTTGTCAGATGTATGTGTGGTGAAGGTTTCCTCCCACTCTGTGGGTTTTCTCTTCACTTCCTTGATTGTTTCTTTTGATGTAGAAAAGCTTAACCTTATGAAGAGAATTGTTAACCTTAATTAATGCACAGCTGCTGTCTGATTTAGGAAGTCTTTTCCTATGCCTATGTCTTGTAGGCTGCTGCCAACTTTTTCTTCTATCACCTTCAGAGTTTGGGGTTTCACGTTGAGGTCTTTGATCCATCTGGAGTTGACTTTTGTACAGGGCTAGAGGTAGGGGTTTAATTTCATTCTTCTACAAGTGGTAATCCAGTTTTTCCAACACCACTTGCTGAAGATGCTGTCTTTCCTCCATTGTGTTTTCTTGGTCCCCTTGTCAAATATGAGGTGGCTGAAATTGTATGTGCTCAAGTTTGGATCTTCAGTTTTGTTCCATTGGTCAACAGGTCTGTTTTTGTGCCAGTACCAAGCTGTTTTATGACTATAGCCCTGTAGTATAGTTTGAAGTCTGGTATAGACATCCCCTCCTGTATTGCTCTTTTCACTCAAGGTTGCTTTGACTATTCTGGGTCTTTTGTTTTTCTAAATGAAATGAAGGACATTTTCCCCCGAGCCTGTGAAAATTCGTTATTAGGACTGCTTTTAAAGAGTCCCATAAGTTTTGTTGTGCTGTATTATCATTGTCATTCAGTTCCAGGAATGCTTTTATTTCTTTTTTTTTTTCATTTTATTTATTTTTGTGTATATGAATGTACTGTCTGCATGTAGGTTTGTGCACCTGTGTCATGCAATGCTGCGGAAGTCAGAAGAGGGTGTCGGATTCCCCTGGAACTGGAGTTAAAGAGGGTTCTCAGCCGCCATTTGGGTGCTGGGAATCAAACCCGGGTCCTCTACAAGAGCAGTGGTGCTCTTAACTGCTAGGCCATCTCTCCAGCCCCTGCTTTTATTTCTTTATTTCTTCCTTGAGCCATTCATTATTCAGGAGTGTATTGTTTAGTCTACATGTGTTCTTGTATATCGTAGGGTTTATCCTGGTGTTGATATTGAACTTTATTGCACTTTGGTATGATAAAATGCATGAAATTATTTCAATCTTTTTGTATTTGTGGAGGTTTTTTCTGTGTCCTAGTATGTGGTCAATTTTGGAGAATGTTTTGTGGGGTGCTGTGTAGAAAGTGTATTCTCTGGTATTAGGGTAGAATATTCAGTAGATGTCTGTGAGGTCCATTTGGTGTATCATATCATTCAGTTCAAATGTCTCTCTGTTTATTCTTTGTCTGGTTGGCCTGTCCAAAAGGCTCAGTGGGTAATGAAGTCCCCTACTATGAGTGTATTGGGGTTAATCAGTGCCTTGAGTTCCTGGAGAATTGTCTTTATAAAGTTTGGTGCACCAGAGTTTGGTGCATATATATATTCATGACTGTGAAATCTTCATGGTCAATTGTTCCTTTGATAAAGATGTAATGGCCTTCTATGTCTCTTCTGATTTTTTTTTACTGTGAAGTCTATTTTGTCTGATATTAAAATAGTAACTCCTGCTTTCTTTTCAGTACCACTTGCTTGGAATATTTTTTTTCCATCCTTTCACTTTAAGGTGGTGCCTATCCTTGAGGGTGAGATGTGTTTCTTGTAGACAGTATAGAGATAGGTTCTGTTTCCTAATCCAATCTCCCATTCTATGTCTTTTGATTGGAAAGTTTAGTCTATTAATATTTAAAGTTATAACTGAAAGATGTGTGCTGCCTCCTTTCACCTTATTACCCATTAGCATTTTTGGTCTAGTTTTCTACTTCTGCCGTTATGTTTTTATTAATTTCTCTTTTTAGTTGCCTGGGGATAGTTGCTCCTTTCTTCTGTCCTTTGAATTGCTTCAAGTAATCTCTGAAGGGTTGGTTTTCTGGATATGTATTCTATCATCTTGTTTATGTCATGGAAGATTTTTCTCTCTCTTTCAAATATAATCAACATTTTTGCTGGGTATAGTAAACCTGGGTTGGCATCTATAGTCCTTTAACACTGGGAGTGCTTTGATCCACGTTCTTTTTGCTTTCATAGTTTGCACTGAGAAGTCAGTTGTAATTCTGATTTGTTTCCCCTTATATGTAACTTGTTTTTTCTCTTGTGGCTTTCAGAATTTTGTCTTTGTTTTGGGCCTCTAGCATTTTAACTATGATATGGTGTGGGGAGTTTCTTTTCTGATATTGTCTGTTTGGAGTTCTATGTGCTTCTTGTATTTGTATTGGTTTGTCTTTTTTTAGTTTGGGGAAATTTTCATTATTATTCTGTTGAAGATCTGATCAATACCATTCTCTTGGGATTCTTCTCCTTCCTCTATCTCTGTGATGTGGAGGTTTAATCTTTTCATAGTGTACCACAAGTCCTGGTTGTTCCACTTTTGTGTATTTTTAATTTTTTCATAATCTTTACTTGAGGTTTTTAGCTGTTCTGTATTATCTTCCAGGTCTGATATTCTTTGTTCTGCCTCGTCCAGTCTACTTCTGAGGCTTTTTCTTTTCCTTTCCTATTGATTGGATGAGTGTTTGATTTCCTTTTTCATTTCATCCTGTGATTTCTTTAGTATTTCCATTTCCTTTTGGAGCTTCTCAATCTTTTCCTGTAGCTCTTTACTTTGCTAGTCAGTTTCCTTTTTTATTTCATCCTGGGATCTTTTCAGTGTTTCCACTTCCTTCTGGAGTTTGTCATTTTCTCCCTCTATTTCTTTCTGGCATTTCTCAATCTTTCTCTCTATGTTCTTCTTGAGTTTTTCATTCTCTGTCCTTAGTCCTCTGACTTGTTCTTTATATTCTTTGATTTCTTTGAATATGTCTGACATTGTTCTTGTAAGATCTGTGTCCTGGGCCATCCCCAAGGGGATCCCACTGTAGAACTCTCCCACAGGGTTGGTGGAGCTTGGTGTGGGATTATCCTGCACCTTTTCCATGTTGTCCCTTCATTGTGTCCCTGGCATGTGGGTTTCTCTTTGTCTGTATTCCAATGCAAATCCCAAATGCCTTTTCACTGTGTTGAAGGCTTGCTTTGCTTGCCTTCTTTACATGTTTGATTTGTTTTTCTCCTTGTTCATGGAGCATTGACTTGTCTAAGTTTTAGGCTTTCTATTGGAAGTCTAACTCACTCTTCCCTTTCTATTCTGAAGGTTCTAAAAAGAATCCACTTGGACACTCCCTCAGCAATTCCAGTTGGGGGGGTTATGCCTGTTTTACTCTGTGCTTCAGGTTTACTGGTGTTAGGACCAGGTCAGAAAGAGTTAATCAAAAGGAAAGGGTCAACCATACAGGAGCAACTCTGTAGTTGAAGCAAGTCTGGTTCCCATGACTACCTTAACCACAGAATACAGTCCAACCCTGAGTTCCTAGTTCCCACAGCTACCTGAGGTCATGATGAACATTCCCAGCCCTGTAGGAGTGCTTTTCACCCCCTAAGGAGCCCGTTACTCTCCAAGGGGCTTCATGCTGCTAAACACAACCATTGTTTAGAACAAAGGGGTGCAGAACAGGTGGACTGATCTGATGAAAGACAGCCTGGTCCACAACCACCAAGACCCCACCAATCAGAGGAAGGGTCCCCATAACCACAGTGGAAATCCAGTAACTGGGAATAAAAGCTGTGAGGAATCAGGTCTCAGGGCCACTGCCCTCCAGCCCCATGGGAGTGTGCATGACCGACGCATTGATCTGTCTCTGCCACTGTCTCTATGTTGTGTTCTGTACTTTTTCCTTGATGTAATGTTCTTTTACTAAAGCTTTTCCTCCACAGTTTTTGGCCCTCAAGAGATTCTTTGGTAGAGTGGCATTTCTAACTCAACACTGGGAAATACCTGATCTAAGCTCTGTGCACTTAAGTCTCACAGTGGCTAGAGGCCCACCTTTTATACCAGCTAGCAGGATAACTCTGCCCCTACAGCAAACAAGACAATGAATTAATCAAACCAATGAGACAATCATCAGACAACCCAGAGATAGAATGATCCAACAATCTGCCTGGCTGTAGTGCCTGGCTCCCACCTGTGCTTCAGGTGGTCCTGGGAAATCCCCAGTCTAAGCTGTGTGCACTCAAGTCCAATAGTTGGTTTTCTTTAAATGAGTGATGCTTGATAGGCTGACTAGGTTCCAGTGGATGAACACGCTATGAGAGGGACATTTGGGCATTGACTTGGAATGCCTTAACATATATGAGTGAATGCATGAAATATGGTGATGGGGATGAGGGCAGTAAATATAGGGGAGGGGTCTATATTTGATTAAGAGATATCATGTGAAATGCATTAAACCTCAATAAAAATATACATTAGAACTGAATAAAAAAGAAATTACTGTTCAAACCTAAATGTACTTAAAGTTCTTAAGATACTTGTACATTAATGCTTACTGCAGCATTATTCACAATTGTTGAACCATGAAACCTACCTAAATATCCAATAAAACAGGAGTAAATAAGGAAAATATTGTACATATACATAATTGAATGTTTTCAATGACATAGAGTGGAAATCTGTTTTGTAGAAAATGGATGCAACTAGAAGCAATGTGATTAAATCAATAGTGTCTAAAAAAGAGACACATACTGTAAGTTTTCTCTCATTTCTGACCCTTAGATTATATACAGACACACAAAATGATGTATGCATATGTTCAATAAAATCAGAGTTGAAATAATCAAGGAAACAAATGAGGCTAATAGGAGGGGGAGAAATGAAAATATTAAAGTGTAGTCAGAAATGGAAAATCGAGTAGGAGATATTATATATATATATATATATATATATATATATAGTACTT
The DNA here is from genome assembly GCA_009823505.1 of Rhizomys pruinosus. Lineage (NCBI taxonomy): Eukaryota > Metazoa > Chordata > Mammalia > Rodentia > Spalacidae > Rhizomys > Rhizomys pruinosus. The sequence goes on from VZQC01007278.1 coordinate 15,183, forward strand.
TTCTTCTTGCTGTGATTAAAAACACATTGATAAAGAAATGCAAATAAATTACTGTTTCCAATTATAGATGCATCTACGATGCATGGAAGGCAATGTGGCAGAAGCATGTAGCTGCTGGTCATATTGACTCAGCTCAGTCGTTTGTATTTATTCATTCCAGCACCCAGCACATGGAATGGTATAATTGCACCTAAAATGTATAATGCATAATTCTATATTAATTAGCTCAATCTCAATTACTGTTCACTACCATTCCCAGAGACTTCTAGGTTAATCAATCGTCTTCCACGTTTGGTTTTTTGATGTTTACATTTTATAGTCTGGATACTAATCCTCCGTCAGACGTATATACAGTAAGGAATTTTCCCACTCTCTAGGTTACCTATTCGCTTGAATGATACTGTACTTTGCTGGACAAAAGCCTTTTATTTTAATAAGGGCTTATTTTTCAGCTATGAGACTGTACGCCTGTGTTATAGAATCCTTGTGCAGCCAGTTCTTTCCTCTGCCAATAATTTTCAGTATATTCTCTTCTTTCTCCTCTATCAGATTCAGTCTACTGGGTTTTGTTTTAAGGACCTAGGTCCACTTGGAGCTGAGTTTTGTGCATAATGAGAGATATGGAGCTAGTTTCATTCTATAAGTAGCTGTCTATATTGATACTAGCATTGATTGAACATTCTGTCTTTTATCCCATGTATATTTTGGCCCTTTGTCAAATATCAGCTGACTGTATTCGAGTAAGATTTAATCTGGTTCCACCTTTTTATTCCGTGGATCAATGCATCTGTTTTTATGCCACTATAGTGCTGATTTTATCACTCTGGCTCAGTAATAAAATTTGAGACCAGGGGACAGTAATTCCTCCAGCAAATCTATCATAATTGTTTTGGCTATTCTTTTTATTGTACATACTTATGTATGGAATTTGTGACTTTTAAAATTTTTCTGTCAATGACTATGTTGGAATTTTAATGTGTACTGCATTCAATTTGTAGATTTCTTTTCATAGGATGCTCATTTTCACAGTTGTTAATCTTGATCCATGAGCATGGGTGATTTTTCCATCTTCTGGTTCTTAAATTATTTGTTTATTATTATTATTTCTTTTTTATTGAGGGGTTGTGCAATTAATATAACATTTCTTAGTTAGACACTTCTCTGTTGCTGTTATAAAACAGCATGATGCAGGCCACTTATAGAAAGGAGAGTTGGGCTTGTGGTTTCAGAAAGATAGGAGTCTCTCATGGCAGGGATGCATGGCTGGAGGCAGCTGGAGCAGAAATCTGAGAGCTAACATCTTCAAGCAGAGAGACAAAATGTGAATAGGACGTGCCTATGGACTCTCAAACCTTGCCCACATGGACTTGCATCCTCCAACAAGGCTGAACCTACTGAAACTTGTCAAAGTGTGCCACAAACTGGCCAAGTCTATGTACTTGAGCATAAGGAGTAAGCCTATTCAATGCACATTTATAATTTCGTGAGGAATAGATATAAAAGGCATTGAGTCTTCAAGGCTAGCCCCAGTCACCTTGCTATATAGTAGCAAATCTAGGCTACAAAAATTGACTTAAAAGTGAACACTCCAGAGCTGAAGAGAAGGCTCAAGAAGAGGACTGACTGCTCTACCAGAGGACCAGGATTTGGTTCCCAACGCCTCCATGATGAGTAGCAACATGCTTAACTCTAGTTCCAGGGGATGCTATGTCTTATTCTGGCTTCTGCTGGCTTTGAACAAACAGGAACAGTTATTCACATACAAAGAAAACACTCATAAACTTTTAAAAGCTTAAGTTTAAATGTAAATGAAGTGATACTCAGAACCAGTCATAGATCTGCCAAGGAGAAGTGTGTACAGGGAGTGGAATCAGCCTAGAGACAGATGCTTTGTATGTCTCAGGTGGCAAATCTGGAAGAGCAGAGCCCTCTAACTACCTTGAAACTAAATTCACAGACATGGACATACAGGATTTAGTGTTTGCCCTGGGGTTTCCATATGGTTTTGGTCCCCAATTTCCTTACTATGCTTAAGTCCTCCCTTTATGAATGTGAACATATATTGTGTGCCAATGCATGTTGGAAGGGGCATACTTGGTTTTAGGTTTTCTTTGACAATGGATTCATGGAAAGGACACTAAACCTGAGTAGAATATATTAGGTGCTTGGAACTGAAGTGACTAAAACGTATCTGGGTACCAAAGAAAATAAGCAGCAGAGTAAAAAGATCAATTATAAAAGCATAGTGTTTATAAGCTACATAGCTAATCATAGTTTTAAATTTCTGGTACTAGAGTACAAAACAGGGCCTTGGCCATGCTTGGACAGCTCTCTAATGCTGGGCCATTTCTTCAGCCCTGCAAACCATATCTAATACAAGATTAATATTCATGAGTTATTAGTTATCATAAAATCTAATTTTGTTAGAAATTGGTTTGAATATTCATTTGTTTCAAAGACAAAAATGACCAAGTGGTGCACAGAAATAGGTTCTGCATTACAAATAATCATGGAAATGCAGATCTAAAGAGTGGTAAACAAAGCAGAGAAAACTACTCAATGAGCAGCAGTGAGTAGGGCATTGTTCCAGGAATAGTTACTTATTTATTACACAGCAGATTGTTATGTTGCTAATTTGAACACAAGATAAATGAGGCAAAGTCCCTCTGGGGATACTCTTGTGGTTTATCACTATGGAATAGTGGATATAAACATTCTAAATTAGGACCAGTAACACTGTATTCAAAATTCACATGCTGTTCTTTGGGTAAGACAAAAAAACCCCTTCAGAATATTTGAAGCATAGTGGGAAGTAGATTCTAAAATTTCAAGGTTAACAAAGTCATTTTGCATTAGACGTCTTATTTACCAATTCTTTCATTTTGCACTATTGTGTTTGAATCATGTGTAATCATCAAATTCTGATTTACTCAGAGTAATACCTAGGAATTAAAATGAAATATTCCTATAAAACAAATAAAAATAGATAGCATTGGATTTAATTGTATTTAGATAAACAAGTCGTCTTTAAAGCCTATATATGTTTTTACACTCCTGATGAATAAATAAAGTGCAAACTGTACAGATTCTGTAGGATTCTATAGAAGTACTTTAATAGGTTCCATATGAAACTGTACGTTTTGATACATGGAGAATACAGTCAGTAATATCTTGAAATTTGTGTTCCTCTGTAAATTGTTGCCATCTCTTTTTAACACTACTTGTTTCATGATATCTATCTATACATCCAGCTGAGTGTTTTAAACTTATCTACATTTATGTGGAGGCATATTCTGCATTGATTTCATGTGTTACAGAATGAAGATTCTATAACATATCCTATGAGGAGACAGGAAAATAAGCCCCCAAAGGTGAAATGTTCCCTGTAATTTGTCAGAGAATTTCGCATTGATTCTTGGCCGCAGCTGATGTTAGCACTGAAGGTTGCTCATAGATAATGTCATTTGTGTAAACATCCATGCTTGTAGGAAATACTTCATGAATTATTTTTTCTCTTCTTTTTATAAACTTAATGACTCTTCACAAAGGCCAGATTTTTGGACCTTTATACATTCAACTCAACTTAGATTTATAGAAGTTTAGAACTTGATGCTTTCTTATTCAAATTTCATGAATCATAGTTATTTCTGCATCAATTCCTAGACATTGTTCAGATAGATATTAGGCCATATTATAAGAATTTTTTAGACATGTAGAAGAAATGTCTATCTCAATATAAAGTTAGCTGAAATAATGAATTTACAGAAAAGAATAACCAACCTTATAATAAAGCCTAAGATTATTTTTATATTTTATTAATATATCACATATTATACAGAATATTTTATGCACATAAATAATTTGTTAGAATTCTTTCATAGCAAACATCTCACTAAATACACACATATCTGTGTGTATGTGTGTGTGTGAACTTTAACTTTAGATCTAATGAAGGCACCAAATGAGAGAGAACATCCATGCCCAATATCATAAACCAAGGGACATAATGTTATTTAATGAATAGAATGTGGAAACAGAGGTTTGCGTTCTCACATTCTGGTGTCCTTCTCTTCCTCAGTCATTTTTTAGCTCTAGGCTTGCTTGAAGCCCTCTGTAAAAACTAACTTAGAAGCAGAAGATGGGTGTGTTTGCAGTAACGAAGACACTCCAAAAACCACAGGGAGAACAGGGAGTGTTTTGCAGGGAGGGGAGAACTTAGAGCAAAGAATAATTATATATATATATATATATATATATATATATATATATATATAATTTTCATACAGGGTATAATTAAATTCATTATTTTTAATTTTAACCTAAAATATTAATGTAAAACATTAACCTGTGATGATTATGTGATTAAGTGGGTAGACGAGATTATTTCTTGGTCTTTAAAAATATGTTTATGTGTTGTGTATGTTTGTGTTTATGTGCCGAGTACAGAGTCAGACCTTGGGAGGAAGACTGAAGGGAAAAAAATAAAACAGAAAGAGCACAAACAAATGACTTAATAATTCAACTCGCTACGCTGGAAAGGCAACAACAAATGATACCCAAACATGACACAGAAAAAGAAATAACAAAAGCCGAGAAAGAAATAGAAATAAAGACAAAAAAAAGAAGGAATCAATGAATCAAAGAGTTGGTTCTTTTAAAAGATAAACAAGCTAGAAAGACCCTTAGCACAGGTAAACAAAAGAAAGAAAGAGCAACCTCCCCACAAAAAAAAGGTGAAAGGGAAAACATCAAAATATACAATATAAAGCTCCAGAAACTTAAAAAGGAATGGTGTAAAAGCCTAGACTCTATCAAATCTGAAAACCTAAAAGAAATGAATGCGTATCTACATATCAGAATCACCAAACATCTTAGTCTGACTCATAACATCCAAGGAAATTGAAAAGTAATCCAAAGCATCCCAACTGAAAATTTCCCCGTCCCAGATGGATTTCCAACATAATTCTTCCAGGCATTTAAATAAGATCTTGTACATTATTTAAAAAATAAAAACAGGGAGAGGACTCCCAAATTCCTTTCACGAATCTAGCATCGCTTTAATATCAAACCCAGGTAAAGATCCAACCAAAAAAGAAAATTCTTAAAAATTTCATTTTTAAATAAACTTACCATTTGACCCTGTTATACTGATTTTTGGTATATGCTGAAAAGGCTCACCATACTGCAGAGGTACTTGTACATCTATATTTGCTGCTGCTCTTTTCACAATAGCAAAGAGACGGAAGCAACCTAAGTGTCCCTCAGCTGATGAATGGATAATGAAAGTGTACATTTACACCATAGAGTTCTACTCAGATGTGAAGAAAGATGAAATCATAAAATTTGCAGGCAAATGGATGGAACTAGAAACTGATATGCTAGTTAAAGTAACACAGATTCAGAATAACAAACAACATATATTCTCCCTCATTTGTGGATCCTAGCACCCATTATGTATACATGATTTATCCTGATGTAGCTGCAGGAACCAGGAAAATGGAAAGGAATTAGGGAAGTAAAAGGAAAGAAGGAACTGGAGAGAGAAGAATAGAAGGAGATAGGTGCTACTGTAAGAGAAATGGATAAAATGTGGGGTACTTAAATGGGAGGGAGAAGTTATGAGGGGAATTTGGAGATAAAAGGAAAGAAGGAGCTCAAGAGAGTTGTCTTATGCAGAAAAGAAGCTACTTTGATCAAGAATCTAATCTACACTGAACTGTAAATAAATGTATATGTATTTAGAATGGAGTTAGAAACTAATTTGATTCAGGAAAATGGCACTAATACATTTTTCTCTAAGGTCAATGAACTTTTCAGCCATGGGAATTTGGCTAGACATGATTTCACACCTAATGAAAAGGCCTTAGCTCCAATCAGATAGAACTGTAAGTTACTTGTTTACATTGTTTGGGATATCTTGCCATTCTTATGGTTCTTGGGATTTACAGTTGGGCAGGGCTGTGGATTACTTTTCTCCCTTGGCAACTTACAGAGCACTTTCAAATACTATAAGACTTAGTCTTTCTTGAGGAGCCTTCCAAATTAGTCCCAGCTTGTTTCCTTCAATTTTGTGTCCCAAGCATGTGGCATCTGTAGCAATAAGTGACTACCTTCATGTTCTGGGAGGAATGAAAGACACATGGTCATAGCTTCTGTTGCTTTGGGCGTCTCTTGGACCCAGGTGACCAATATCTCATATGAGGGTTTTCTTTGTCTAGCAAAAAGCTTTTTGTTGGATTGTTGGAGAATGAAATGAATTAATTTAGAATAAAACAGAGCTTCAGGAGTTCTGAAGCAGTTAGGGGCCCGAAAGGGGGACTAAAAACAGTGGGTTCTTCAAACCCTGTTAATTGGAACAACCAAATGGGACACACCTGCCAGGCCCTGAACTTTCCATTTGTTCTATGGGAAAAACATCCTGGACAGTCTTCACTGATTGTTATCTGTATTCCTCTAATTACTCCCTGCTTTACTCAGGACCTAAGTGCACCTGTGATTGTTATCTGTCTTACCTGCTTTTATCAAGATTTATGTGTGCTTTCAGTGGTTATGTGCCTTCCCTCAAACTTGTTCACCACTTCAGTTTTGTCTATGAAGCTTCTCCCCATCCTCTCTGCATGAAGACACCTGGTTAATTTTTACTTTCCTTGGAATCCAGACCCTTTCGCACACTTTCTGAGACCCCTGCTTTTTACTATATAAATAGACGAGGTTTGCAACCGACAAGTCTCCCAGGGGTGCATTTGTCCACATTCTCTGCACCACTCCTTGCTACAGCTCTAGGGGTGCCAGGGGTGGGTCAAGCTTGGTGTGGATCCCAGCACTTGATAGTCTATAGCTCTGTGGGAGCACTCTCAGCTGTGAGGTGGAACTTCATTCCGAATATATATTTACACAGACCCAGCTAGAGCCATACACACACACACACACATACACACACACACACACATACACACACACACACACACACACAATTTCTAAGTAATCTTAAAAAAATGTTTGCCTATGGCATTTTCAAATATTCTACTTGCTATTTATCTCCCTTATTCCCTCTCCCTCTATATTAATAGAGGTATAATGTTCCCTCTTATGACTGCAATGAATTCATCCCAGATGTTTTGTAACCTTGTGCATTCATTTTCCTTTAATTCCAGGTATATTTTATTTCTTCCTTGATTTTTAGAAAAAATGGATTCTGTCTCTTAATGTATTCAACTGACATTCAATGTGTTTTTTGATTGAGATTTGAAACCATTGATGTTTAAAGTTATTATTGAGAGATATTAGTAATTGTCATTTTATTTTCTGTTTGTGACTTTAGTCCTATTTAGCATTTCTGTAATTATAGATTCTTCTATAATTTTCGTAGCCTCTTGGGTATGTTTATCCTATTCTTCAGTCCTTTGTATTTTCTCCCAGTAGTCTCTGGTTTAGTGGATGTGTACTATTTTAGCCTGTTTATATCATGGAAATTTTGCTTTCTCCTTCTAATAGCACAGCTAATTATTCTAGGTAAAACAGTCTAATTTGCCATGTGTTGTCATTAAGAACTTGGAGAGTACAATCTTTCATGTTCTTCTGGGTAGTAAAATTTTCTTTTAAAAATCAGTTATTTTGCCGGGTGTGGTGGTGCACGCCTTTAATCCTAGCACTTGGGAGGCAGAGGCAGGCGAATCTTTGTGAGTTCAAGGCCAGCCTGGTCAACAGAGTGAGTTCCAGGACAGCTGGGGCTATGGGAGACCCTGTCTCAAAAAGACAAAAAAAAATCAGTTATTGTGATAGGTTTTCCTTTGGATTTAACTCTTTTTTTCTCTGCAGTTTTTAATATTCCCTTGTTCCTGTGTATTTAGATTGTTTTAATATGATATGCTTTGGGAGGCTTCCTTTCTAGTCTTGTTTTTTTGGGGGGGGGCATTCTCTGTGCTTCTTGTATATAGACATGCCATTCCTTAATTTATGAACATTTTCTTCCATAATCCTTTTGAAGATCTGGTATATACTATCGACCTCTGTTTCTTTTCCTTCCATTATGACTATAAGGTTTAGATTTTGGTATTAGTCAGGATTCCCTAAAGAAACACAATCAGTAGAATAAATCAATGAAAGAAAAAATTATATATGGATTTATTAGTTTAGCTTATAGGATACAGTCCAAGTAGTGCACAGTGAAGAGGCTGAGAATCAGGTGGTCACTCAGTCCATGAAGCTAGATGTGTCATCAGTACCAAACCAATCTGGTTCTGAAGGCCTGATAAATTCCAAGAGATATGCTATTCTTCAGTCTATGTTGGTCACAATAGCAGAATAATATAGTCACAATAGCAAGTGGAACTCACTACTGAGAGAGAAAGCAAGCAGAAAAAAAAGCAAGAGCTCCCTTCTGCAATGGTCTTCTATTTTTTTTAACATTTTTTTTATTGATGCTTTGTGCATTTCATACATCATTTTCCAATTCAGTTCAGGCATATTTCCCTTTCCCTTCCCCCCACCCCCACCCCAACCGAGATCATGCATTCTGCCATAACTGTCCTGCATATTTCTCTCAGTTTTTTTTTCCATTTTTTAGCTATAAGTGATAATCTATGAGTACAAGCATCCTTCATGTATAACCAATCTGCAGGCCGTTGTGCCCAAACCCCCACAGCCCCACCTTCCAGCGTGGGGTGAGGGGTTGTATGTTCAATCAGGTTGATCAAATGAGGGTCCAGACTACATTGCTGTAGTTTCACCATTCACACCAATAGCAGCCCTTACATTCTACCACGCCCCCTCTTCCGCAGATTATTCCCTGGGCTTAGAAAAGGGGCACAGGTGGATGAGAAGCAGAACAGTCCACTCTCTCTGGAGCTGTTGTCTTGGACTCTGGTCAATTCTGGCTGTTTCCTTTCATGGGCTGACAGTTTGTCCAGGAATAACCTTTCGATCCTACTAATGAAGCACAAGCAATTAGATATATAGGTATTTAAACAGCACTAATAGTTATGGTAGGTTACTTTGGTATAGACACATATGTTT
>VZQC01007278.1:33428-58428 GCA_009823505.1 Rhizomys pruinosus
ACCCGGGTTCGATCCCCAGCACCCACATGGCGGCTAAGAACCGTCTGTAACTCCAATTCCAGGAGAACTCCAGTTCCAGGGGAATCCGAGACCCTCTTCTGACCTCCGCGGCATTGCACGACACGGGTGCACAGACCTGCATGCAGACAGTACATTCATACACATACAAAAATAAATAAATAATAAAAAAAATTAAAAAAATAAAATAAAATAAAATAAAAATAATGAGAAAAAGAGAGCTTTCCTTCAGTACATGCATTGACTCCTATATTACTAGTCTTCCTGTGCTCTCTTTTTCTTGAAACTATACATTTGTTATTTCCCTAATTGCTATTTTTCTTTCTTTTTATTAAAAGAGTTTATTGAATTTTTGCAATATTTTCCCCTTTTAATTGAAGTTTTGTACATTTCATGCACCTCAATTAGTCTTAATCACCTACATAACACCTTCTCCATTGGCACCCTCCAGCAAGACTCCGTCATCTGGAGTTCATACATTCTGTCATTTGTGTTAAACCCTATCATGCTAATTTAATTAGTGCCAGTTCACTGAGCTCTAGTCAGCCTATCTGGAATCCCTCACTTAAAGAAGGCCAGTGCTTTCTCATCCAATCATAATCAGCTGCCAGTATTTTTTCAAGTAAGATTGGATTCTGTGACCCATTTGTTCATTTCCATGCTGGGTTTTTTGTCTGGTTGAGTTTGTGTATGTTGACACCAGTGCTATAGGTTCATATGACCAGGGTCCGAGGAGCTTGTATGATTCTATGTCTATATGGTCGTTCACCACCTCCCTGGTTCCTACAAACTTTCCCTCCCATCTTCCACAATGTTCCCTGAGCCCTGGGTGAGTGAAGCTGAGTATAGTCCACGTGTCCATAGACCCAAAGTGTGTAGACTTCTAATCTCCAGGGTTTGGCCATTCCTGACCTTTTGAGTTCTTGGCCCCCTGTTGTATGAGAAAGATTCCTTAATGAGATTTAAGGAGTTAATCAGTATCCTCTTGGCCCCTTGTTCTATGTTGCATAAGTCTTAGTTGTAGAAGTTGCATTGTAGATATGTTGATTTGGTTTGAGTAATTTAAGAAAATGTTTTTGTGTGTCCACGTGTGGGACTGTAATGTACTTCTTCTGGTGCAAAAGAAGATTCTTTATTGAGAGGTGACAGAGATATGTTTCTGTAAATATGAGGATACCTATTTAGCAGTTAGTAAGATGTTAATTTAGGCTAGGAATATTACTGCTTTGGGAATTTCTCTAAATTCTATGACCTCTCCAGCCCTGTGTGTGTCTGGCTATATTTAAAGTAGCATATATTTTTCATTGAAGATCTCTATAATATTCACTATTAATAACCACAACACTGATTCAATGTTAAACTATCTTGAAATACACTCTGCCAAGTAAATTAGTCCACTATTTTCCCCCTTTGCCTCAGGTAAGCTCTTAGGATGTGGGCAGTTGACAATCAGATGTTTTGCCAAAATATCCCAGTTGCTGTTTAAGTCCTTGTTTCCCCCTGGTACACCATGTGGTCAATACCACTTTTTTCCAGTTCCCTACTAAAGAGGATCATTAAGCTGTGTATACTGCATTCAACCGATTTTTATGTCCAGCCACTCAAAGTCTTCCACATGATTTCCACGTGTTCAAATATGTCATAGCTATACCCCGATTTCTGGTACCAAGTACTGTATCAATTACTATTCTATTTTACTATTACTATTACTATTTTACTATATGTAAAAAACACCATGTCAAAAACCACTTATAGAAGGAAGAAATTATTTTTCTTACAGTTCAAGAAGGAATAGAATACATCCTGATGAAGAAGCATGGTTGTAGAAGTGGCTGAAACAGAAAACTGAGTGCTCACATCTTCAAACAGGCAAACTGGAAATTCGGGAAGGCTTAAGATGTCTGAAAGTGCATCCCCAGTGATGCCCTTCCTCCAGCAAGGACATACCTCCTAATGAGTCCTTGATCATGACCCTCCACATACAGCACTAAGAACTTGGCAATAGGTTTCCAGATACTTGGAGCATATTGGAAGATACATTCAAAACACCAGAAAGGGCTAAGAAAATGGCTCTATGATCTCAAAATAACCAGAAGAAACATCGTTCAATAATAAATGTCATTATCAAAAGTTTAAATTCCTCAATAAAAAGGTACAAAGGAAATAACTGGATTGACCACCATGAGTCTATGAATTGGATTTGGTCTGTGTGTTCAGTGGTCCCTGCCACTACCCAGTGTACTGTCCTGATTGGTAGGAAGATCTATAGTCCCTATTGGGGCCATTCCAGACCAAAGCAGGTCATTCCAATTGGCAGTGTGCAGGGCTTCTCTGGGCTCCTCTTAACTCCTTAGTATCCAAAGAAACACTTTTTGAATTTTTTTGATCATTCATTCAAGTGTGAGAGGAATTGAGGATTTCCTTCCTACAGACTTTCTTGTAACTTTGATATCACTGATGCCTCCACTAATCAAAGTTTTGGAATTCAACATGATATCCCCTCTACTGGGGGGAAATGGGCTTGCAAGAACAATAGAGTAAAACACTGTCTGCCACAGTGTTAGGGGTGCTCTGATAAAGATGTCTAAGGAGCCATCTCGAGGGATTTTAGGTTTTTATCTGAAAAGTGGGGTGTTGGCAGAAACTGTGGATAAAGACTGTTGCCTTATTCTAACTTGAAATTAGTGGCCTCTCATGAAAATAGTGACCTATGGTTTGAATGAATTCTCACTAATTTAGATGAAAATAATGGACTATTTATTTGGGCTTAGGGAACAGACAGAGAAAGAAACTAGAGAAATACACTGTGTAAATTTAATCTCCATGCCGCTGCTGACCGTAGAGAGTGATGATCTCATCAAAGAATGTATGGAAGTATATATAATATAAAAAAAAACTCCATAGAAAAGAACCTGCTAATATTATGACAAATATACAATATTAAACTGACTCATAATGATTTATTGTTATACTCATAAGTTAGTGCATCTCTCACCTCTCAACAGAGAAGTTTGCTTATCAAGCAGATGGTGATTAACACAGAGACCCATAAGTGGTCAATGAGTAGAAAACAAAAGACTGGATTGCTTATCTCCAAATGGGACACCTCTTACCCACCTTCTTCTCTCAAGGATCAAGGATCATTGATGAAAAAGGAGTGGAATGATTATAAGAGCCACAGGTGGTCAACAAAAGCCAGAGTGGAATACAGCATGCATGCAGAGTGTAGGCAAAAAGGCCCAGCCATAACTAGCAATCTGTTGACAATTGATAGTTGCTGAAAGAGGAGAGTCAGTTCTCTTTACTGATGTGATGTGTGGTAGGTTGATGAGACTCTGAAGGATAAACACATCTTCAACAGAGAAAAATAATAACAAAGGACAATGTAATGTAAAATGTTGGAGAGGAGGGAGGAGATCTGAATATGATCAAAATAAGATTGGTTGATTTATCCTCAAATTAATAAAAATTTTTTTGGTGACCCTTTGAGTTCATTGTCAGAAGGGTAATGTGCCAATGCATAACAAGGTTTGAGGGTGGCACATATCATGCAAAAGCGTGAATACCCAATCATCACACTTATAAACTAAAAAAGGATCCAATAAAATATTTTTAGCAAGACAGTAATATAGCAGGAGTTTAGTGATATTACTAAGATCAGCCATAATACTGAGTTCGTATGAGAGAGGAGATACTTCATGTAATGGTCACAGGTACATTTTAAAACAGATTGAACTTCCAAATGTTGTATGAAATACACAAAACTTCAATAAAAAAATTGGCTTTGAAAAAAAACAGAATTGAACTTCCATTACACTTATGATTACACTTAAGATTACACTTAAGATTAAATTTCAAAGAAACATGCTCTTCTTCTAGTTAAAAAAATAAAAAGGTCGGAAGTGGTGGAGAATGTCTCCTTTAATCTTAGCACTTGGGAGGCAGAGGGAGGTGGATCTCTGTGAGTTCAAAGCCAGCATATACAAAGTAAGAGTTTTCTGTCAGACTGAATTTTCCTACATAAGAATAATCAGATTTCTCACATGGTCCAAAGCTAGGAAGAGGTGACCTACCAGAGAAGCCCATGGGAATCACTCAGTTTTATTTTAAATTATTTTTATCAATTTTTATCATTTAAAAAATTTTTTTTGTGTGTATATGACTGTACTGTCTGCATGTAGGTAGGTGCACCTGTGTTGTGCAAAGATGCTGCAGAGGTCAGAAGAGGGTTTGTTGGATTCCCCTGGAACTGGAGTTAAAGAGGGTTCTTAGCCACCATGTGGGTTCTGGGAATTGAACCCAGGTCCTCTACAAGAGCAGTTGGTGCTCTTAACTGCTGAGCCAACTCTCCAGGCCCACACTCCCAATCTCTTCCACAGTTCACTGCTTCCACCTTAAACAATCCAATTTCTTGTTCTGTTTAACAACAACAACAACAACAACAACAACAACAACAACAACAATGAAGTTCAATTAGTAATCCAATTAGTATTGCCCCAAATTCTTTGCTGTGGGTCCATCCCCCTGGAGCCTGGTTGACCTTCCAGGAGTCACACACTTAATGAAGACACATTCTTTCTCTCCCAACAGTATAAAGTATCAATTGACCCTCAGCTCACCTCCATAACACCTTCTATAATTCTGTTATGCTTGAGCTGGCAAGATATTTGTGTAAGTGTACAATGGGCAAGGAGTGATAAATATATTTATAGCACTATAATAGCTAGTATATTATATAATATTATTGGTCTTTGAATTTGTTTCTTAAAAAAAATTGTTTCCTGGAATTATCCATTGCCTCTGGCTCTTACAAGCTTTCTGCTCACTTTTCCTGATAATTTTCTGATAATTCCTGAACTCTTAGGGAAGTGCTATGACATAACTGTCCCATTTAGGGCTGAACACTCCACAGTCACTTATTTTGCATTTATATTGTGTGTCCCTGTGTTAATTTGCAGATACTGCCAAAAGAAGCTTCTTTTAGGGGCTGAAGAGAATAATAGTACTAGGCTAGCCCCTAGGGTCTAGGACCTATCTAGCCACAAGTTCTTGGCTCAGATACTGATGCCAGGTGTGGGTTCTAACTTGTTGAAAAGTCCTTAAATCTAATCAGAAAGTGACAGGTTTCTCCAATAACATTTGTTTAACTCTTGCACTGATGTGGATATATTATTTGGCCAACTTTTTTGTGGCTTACAATGTTTACAGCTGTATAAGACTGATGGTTACTTTTCTCCTAGGTTTGTATCCACAGTGTCTTCCAACACTATGATAGATAGCCAGTGTGATGAAGGTTGGAGGTTATACCAGCTGGGTTTCTCTCACAATTTCTTCATAAGAATTATGTGTTATCAGAATATGTACAATTTTTAGATACTGAAAAATCTTAATACTCTATCTGATAAAGTTCATGTAGTTTAACTCTACTTTAGGGCGCACTCTTAATAAAATGTGTTAAGGCAGTGGGGTTGAAGACCTGGGTCAGTTGGTAAAGTGTGTACCAGCATGGAAACCTGAAATCAGTCCCCAGTACCAACAGAGAAAGCCTGGCATGTAGGCAGACATCGGTAAAACTAGTATAGCTTAGCAGAGACAGGCAGATCCTGGGAGTCATTGAACAGCCAGCCAATTTGTGAGCATCATGTTTAGTGACAGAGCCTATATCAAAAAACTACCATGGTGAAGCATCATATTCTGCATAACAGTAGCCTCTGATGTCCACACAGAGACATACACAAACATGCACTCTCAAGTACACTTGGACCCACACAAACATGAGCACCATATAAAGAACACAAACACACATGCACACACACAAACACACACACGAGCACAAAATATGACATAAAATATGTGTCAACTGCTTGATTCAAGAATTTATTTTTAAATTGCTCTACATTCCTAAATTGATCAATTAAAAAATGGAGTAGAGGTTAAAACAATAATTGATGTTGAAGAATAGTATAGATTTCAAATGAGTAACTAAAGAGATGGACTAACTAGCAGATAAGAGCACTGCCTGCTCTTCCAGAGGACCAGATTTAGTTCTTAGTAACCACAAGACAGATAAAAATTGTTTGTAACTGCAGTTCCATGGGATGTGAGGCCTTATGTGATCTCTACATTTGCACACATGCATACAGGTAAAACACTTATACACCTAAAATAAAAATAAATCAATAAAGAATATTCAGTTTTTATCATTATATCATATAGAGTTGAGCCTGCTAAATGTACAGTATCTAATATCTACGACGATGTCATATGAGATCACTGATCTTACCCTTACACTTTAAGGAGATTCACCTCATATTTTGCAAAGACAAATAGATTACCAAAAATTAGACTTAGGATTAAATGCAGAAAACACATTTTATTGAAAATTATATGAATTTTGTCTCTGTCATAGGCATACATCTACAACTATTGATTAAGAAGAACATGTAAAGAGTTTCAGAAACTATTATAATCATTATCTTCCTTTTTAACCTTTAAATGTTTTTGAATTTGTCACTAACACAAGAGGATACAACTTTGCTGTAACTTAACCCTAATTCACTATTTTATAAGAAATTGAATTTTAGAAACCATTGACTTTACTCCTTCTAAGTATTTTTAAGGTATGCATGCCTGTGAATTAAATTACCTTCAAGTAATTTACAAAACGAGACTGAATATTTTTCAAGAAACAACAGTGTGCATTGAAAATATGGCAGAAATAGAATTATCTAATGATAATAGACAGCAGTAAATGCATTACTATGTTAGGCCTCTACTGTTATTCCATGGACCTGGGATTATTTGTCATCTGTAAATGAGAAAATTGAGGTTAAATTTAGTGACTAATCAATGAGTGTACATCAAATAAATAGATTCATATTATAAAGTAAATGACTGCCTAAACCATTCTCATTGCCCAAATTATCTTTACAATAATACAAATATATGAAATAGTAGTAACATAAAATATAATATAATACATATTTAGTAATTGGATATGCATTTTCATATGTTGGAAAATAGTTGTACTTAAGAACAAAAATATATGGTATGTATTTAATATGTATTTCATGATATTCAATTAGGAAACAGACTTTAAATCAACATTTGTAGCAAAGTCCAAATATGTCTGTATGAGAAAAAATCGTCAGAAGCATAAAAAAGTGTTTTATTTGTTTTCAGACACCAAAAGAACTAGTAAACTAAAGAAGGAAAACGAGATAAAGCATTGGCATCTCTGTTACCCTAACTGCTGGATCCCCCTCTCTTCTGCATGACCCTACTGACTGCACTTTTCACCTCTCTGTTTCTGAGACTATAAATGAGTGGGTTCAGCATGGGGATCATAATTGTGTAAAACACAGAAGCCACTTGGTCTTTTCCCAATGAATATGACTTACTTGGTTTTAAATAAGTAAAAATCAGAGTACTGTAAAACACAGTGACCCCCAGGAGATGAGAGCCACAGGTGGAGAAGGCTTTTTGTTTTCCTGAAGTGGAATTGATTTTCAAAATAGTAGAAAGAATGGAGAAATATGATACAGAGACCAGGATAAGGGACAGCAGAATGATGGAACCTACAAAAATGAATATAATGATTTCAACACCACGTGTATCAGTGCAGGACAGAAATAAAAGTGGAGATGAGTCACAATAAAAATGACGGATGACATTGGAGTTGCAGAAATTCAGTGGTATCACGTTAATAACGGTGACAGAAGAATCTATAGCTCCAATCACATATGACCCAGTGAGGAGAGCATGGCAGAGCCTTGTGGACATGATGACTGGGTACTGTAGAGGATTGCAGATAGCAACATAGCGGTCATAGGCCATGGACATGAGAATGACACATTCAGTAGCCGCCAAGAGGATAAAGAAGTACAGCTGGGTGAAGCAGCCAATGAAAGAAATGTTCTTGTTGGAGGTCAGCAGGTTCTCTAAGGTTTTAGGTGTGATGACAGTTGAGTAACTGAGGTCAACAAATGACAGGTGGGTGAGAAAGAAATACATTGGGGTGTGAAGCTGGGCATCTAGACGAATGATGAGAATCATCCCTGTGTTCCCCAGCACAGTAACCAGGTATATCAGGAGAAACAGCACAGAGAGGACCAGCTGGACCTCCTTGGAATCTGTCAGTCCCATGAGGATGAAGGCAGGCTGATTTGTGTAATTACAGGTGCTCATAGTGAGCTGTCCTTAACTTTTGGGAAACCAAAGGTCATCCTTAGGTTGTTCTATTCACAAATATTTTTGTATATGCATACACCTGTATTTTTAATGACAGTGTATAACTGCAGCCAATTTGTTAGCCAAGTGGAAGTACAAACTGACTTCTGAATATGACATCACAAGTAGTATCATGATTTATTGTACCAAAGTGGTTTGGTTTTTATAATTTCCTTACTACCTTTAATCTAAATGAAATGCTGTAACATATACACTCCCAGTACCCACTAAATTTACATAAGGTAAAAGCTGTACAAAGCTCAAATAAGTTACGGGAACCCAATAAAATTTCACCTGGAGTCTATGATCATGTCAGAGTCAAACAGCATGCCCATATATTGTTTCCCTACATTATAATTTCAGTAAACCTAAACAAACTTTAATACACCTATAACATACAGATATAGGAAATGTTCAGCACATCATTCTCTGCTCCTGTCTTTGAAGTATCAGTCAACACCAATTAAAAAGAAACACCTCTATTTTCATTGATCTTTAAGTCATTGCATTAATAGACTTAAATATTATTAAATAAGGGGCAGTTTCTTTTCTTTTCAGACAATTCAAATCAGGTTTTTAGTGCAATTATATTATCAGAATACAACCATCAATTATAGAAACTCATTTCATCAATGCTGTTGTCACAATCTTGATGTTGTTCTACAAGTACCAAATAACCAATAGAAACATTTTTTTACATAGTCCTCGTTTCATTTTCGCTATTTCACACCCCCATAATTTTAATAATACTTACTCTGAGCCCAAGTTGATAGAAAATGAAAGGAAAAAAATATTTTCTCTTAAAAAAATCTTTTAAATCTTTCATGAGATTTAAACTAGTCAAATCCCAAATTTTCTCAAAATGGAAAAAAGAAATCTGTTTAAAGAGATGAAAAGATCACTTCTAGAGCATTCATTGCTGATGGGATTATTTCTGCATGTTTGTGCCTTCATTTTCTTGAATTAAGAAGCAAGTTGATTATATTTGATATTCTACTCAGGTCCTTATGAAAAATAACTTCTATTGGGGGAATATGGAATGAACTAATCCCAGAGACCCACTGTTAATTCAAGGAGGACAGTGTGTGCCTGGATTCCCTGCTTTATATCTCCTGGACACATTTAGTAAGGATGCAGAGAATTGAACAGCATGTGGTCATCCTCAGGGGCTAATTTCCAAGCAAAATGAATTGACAAGATTTCAAGAACCCAAATTGAAGGACTAATTCACAAAGATTTGCCTTTTCCCTGGGGAGACTAATGAGGAAACAAAGGATCAGTATGTCCTCTATTCTAAAGCACTCTGGTCACTGATATGCTTATTCATTAAATTTCAGAAGCATAATATTCAGACAGCAATTTAAGTAGTGTAGAAGGGAATGAATTTTGAGTTTGTGCATGACTTCCTAATGTTGGAATGATAGATTTTATGAAGAAAAATATTTCAAGCTGAGAATTATCATTCTACTGGGGTTAAAATATGATCAGTTAAAAAATACAATGAATATACCTCTGAAGAAAGTAAGATGTCCACTTAGTCTTTGTGAAAAGAAATTCTAGATGTTCTCTTGGTCACTTCTTTCACTCAGTTTTACTCAATCAAAGTGAAGGGGACAAACTATGGAAGACAGGTTTGATACCACTGCAGTGTGCCATCTCTCTGTTTACCACATGGAGAGCCCAGTTACTCAAACTGGGGCTTAGGGAGCAACAGAGTACTTACTAAAGATTTCAAGATTGTGGACACCCTATTTGGATGGCTGCCAGTAGGGGAGAGGTTGATTCTTTAAGATAGAGGCCAGTGCTCCTCTCTAAAAGCATCTACTCTCCTGTTACCGATCCTTTTATCTTTGCCTTATCCTGATTCAACACTAATCATTTTCTAGTTTGGACATGATCAGATTTTAGTGCTAGAAAAGAGTTCAGAAATCTTCCTGTGATGGTATAAAGTCTGTGGTATTCAGAGGTTTTCCTCCTTGGAAACAAATCGAGTGAGAAAGACTCAATGTAGCCTTGCTCTGAGTTTCTGTCTGATGACTGTGACCATGAGAGATAGCTTGATATAAAAGCTAAGTGATGTTTACATGAGACAGGGAGGAAAAGTCAGGCTTTCTCTGTGCTAAATGTGTCTACTACAAGCATGCACCTCCCTGCTGGCTAATCCCAACCACAGCCCCACTGTGATCAGAGTAGCTTTTACATCCTGGGGAAAGCTACACAAGATCAGAGAGGCCAGGACTTTGTTCATCTTTGTCATGCTGAGAGAGCCATGGGTCTTTCCACAGTACAGGTCTCTGTTCCTTTGTTTTGAGCACATTGTGTTTGTTCTCTGCCTCATGAGCCATCCCCAACATTCCACCATACCACACATGGTTCCTTACGAAAGTATGAAAATCAGAAAATAAATCCTGTGATAAGAAAGTGATTTGGGTATTTTCTTTTATATTTATCCATTATTTAACTATGTAAAACATGCTTATATTTACCTTCTATTGGTTTTTCTTTAGATTGTTTTCCAAGTGTTCTATGAGAATGAGTATGAAAATTGCAATCTTTTTCTGTAAAATACGAACTTGAGAAATCCAATAAACTTATTACATTTAAAAAAATACAATGGATGGAACTAGAAGATGTTATGTTAAGTGAAGTTGTGGGAAAGCTTAGTTAGATGGGTTGGATTCTAAGCCAATGGTACCTCCCTGGCCACACCTATGGGGTGGGGTGTAGTGACGAATTGAGTCATGATGGATTTTTTTTTAATTTTTATTTATTTCTGTATGTGCATGAATGTACTGTCTGAATGCAAGTCTGTGCACCCGTGTCGTGCAACGCCGTGGAGGTCAGAAGAGGGTCTCGGATTCCCCTGGAACTGGAGTTCTCCTGGAATTGGAGCTTCAGATGGTTCTCAGCCGCCTTGTGGGTGCTGGGGATCGAAAGCAGACATGTTGGAATAAAATCTCTCTCTGCATTTGAACCTCAACCTGCCTACACGTGGCATGCTTTCCTGCACGGGCTTTCCACATGGGTTTTCCTAGGATTAAATGGGCCCTGCCACAGATTCCAGTGGCGATACTACAATTGGCGTCCGAACGTGGGGCAAAAGGAAACCTTGACAACTTAAATATGGATACCCCTAAATCTTGCCTTTTTCTTCTCTCTCTCCTGATATCTCTCTGTTGTGGTGGAGCCGTCTTTCCTGCTGGTTTTGGTGGATGGGACAGCGGTCTGAGGGCATGTGGCTTTGTACATGTGGAGAGCCTGCCTGTGATTTGGTTCAGAGGGAGCACCCAGTGCCTTCCAGGCATGTGCCTCCTGGCATGGTCACTCCTGCAGGCTATAAAAGCCAGTGACCTCAAGGCTGAATTTAATATTAAGCCTTAGCAGTTATGTTTGGCCTTAAAACATTTTTTTCTTAATTCTACAGGTCTGGAAAATTTTCTGGTTTTAAATTCCATCCCCCCAAAGAAAGGCTCCTGCTGTGAGGAACCGGCTCCTCAGGCTCCTCAAGTTTGGTTCCAATCTTGTTCATATGTAAATTTTCTCTTCATAGCTCTCCTCGACCTGAGCACACTTCTTTCTGTTGCAAATTAAGGCCTTTCCCAGAAACTGCCCTCTTCCAAGAGCATCCTCTTCAAGCCTTGGCCATTTTCCTCTTAAATTTTATATACAAAATCTGTTTTTGGAAAAAAGTGTGTTACTCTCTTGTCTTCTTAGGTTTTTTTTTCTAAATCTAACTCTTCTTACCTAAAACCTGCCGGCTATTTGTAGATCCAAGGTTGGAATTTAGTTAACAGTAATTCAAATCCATCTCATCATGTTTGACTTAAAGTGTAATATTTTTACTTAACCCCCGGATACCCTAGATATGGTTGATTTAATTTTATCTTGCTCCTTTTAAATGTCTTTCCCCTTAAAAATCTCTTCTCACAGAATTCTAGATCACACGTGGTCTGAGCTCTGGCCTGACACCATAAGCCTGCCTGCTGTGCATGCATACCAGCTGCCGCACTGAGCACATGGTATCTAAATATGCCCACTAAATTTTGATTTTAGGTAACGTCCTTTTCATATCAGCATTTTGGAAACAAGATAGATGGATTTCTAGGAGAATTTACAGGCCTTGAAGTTCTAACAAAACAAACTTGCTCCAATAAATTGTCTTTTTTTAAGGACCATCGATAAAATTCTCTTTAACAACATAAATTGATATTTTGGTTCAATTTAAATGAGAAATTAAAAAAAACTGTTTTATGTTTCTTTAAGCCCATCTTCAAGCTGTGTGTATGTGTGAGTGAATGCGAGTTCCTGCTTTTAATTCATTATAATCATACAGGTTTAAATCTATTTAGCTGACTATAAACAAAATAGATTCAACTCATAGAAAATGTTTTATACCCCTTAATGTTAACAATTTTTAATTGGGTTTATAGTATGAATATTATTCAGTTTAATGATAGATTGTTGTTAATTATTATTAGTAATTATTATTAATGGTTATAGTTATTGTTGTTGAATATAATTATTAATAATAATTGATAAAAATTCAATCTAATGGTAAATTGTTAGCTGCTATTATTGACAATTATTCCTAATAATTATTAGTGATTGCTGTGACTAATAATGGTTAATAATAATTATTAATCATTAATAATAATTGATAATGGTTATAATTGTTGTGATTGTTTTGAATGTGGATAATTATTATTATTCTTCCAAAGTCCTTAATAGCAAGACAAGATGGATCAGTCCAAAACTACAAACAACTTTGGCCTGTCTACTTTTGGGAATCCTCAATCTTTAGATTTGTAAATAATATAGGGACAGTTTAGGCATAGTTAACCAGAAGGGACAAGATAGGGAAAGAATAGTAAACTTTAGGTATAGTTAATTGAAGGCAAGTGGCTGCAAATGGGCCTAAGAGGTGGCGTATGGATCTCAGCTGTTTCATGCATTACTAGGACATTTATTCTAATTATGTAAAAATAACCCTATAACAAATTATAAAAATTTCATGTTTCTCATTGAACATCAATCAATATGGCTTTCTGCTCTTACAGGTCGATTTAATAAACCTTTATTATGTATGTGTATGTATGTATGTGCATGCGCACGTGTGTATGGATGTGTGTACTTGTGTTCTAAGTATATTTCAATGTTAACAGCCATGATACCAGTAAAAACATTGCTTCTGAGTTGGAACGTGGCCCTTCCTTCTCAAGACGCAAATTTATATTAAACAGCCAAAACATAATTCAATTTCAACAAAGGTTATGGAGATTATCTATTAAAAATCTTAAAATGATGGATGTACACTGCCACCTACTGGTTACACCCTTTCAACATCTAAAACAACGATGCAACCAGGTTTTCATTGTATTAAAGAGTTAATAAGTTTTTGGTATTTGGGAATAAAAAATAAAAGTTATAAAAATTTAAAAATAAAAAAAATTGAATTCCAATTAACATCATTGCGGAATTCACAGCCACCATTTTTAAATTTTTTGTGTGCATACAGGCTGAGCCTGCATTTTGTTCAGATGATCAGTGGGTAGCTGGTGTTGAGGCCTGTGGGTGACCAGTTGGTTTGGAAAAAGGCTCCTTTGCGGACCACTGACCTGGGAAGCTGGTGTGAAATTCCTGTCCTGGACATGGGCAGGTGGAAAGTTTCGGCCAAGAGTGGGAAATGTGTCTCGTCCCAGGCTAAGGACCCAAGTAGGAAGTTACCTCTCTGGTCAGGTCATAGAAGTGACAAACTGTCCTCTATGCAATGAGACCAGTTCCCCACACTGTCCACAAAGTGGACACTGTGCGTCCCTCTCCCCTTAGCAGGACTGCGTTGCACCTGTTCATGACAAAGGAAGCTTCCTAGAAGCTACCACAAAAACAAAAAAACAAACAAAAAAAAAAACCAATACGGTAATGATGGTAACAACTTCTCATGGGGCATATCTAGCCAGTCTTTGTTTGACTAATGGGCATAAAAACTGTAAAAGAAAATTTTATTAAGAACTAGATATTGAAAAATCTTTAAAGCAGGTTTTCATGCCAGGCCTGGAGAAGGCCAAGAGCTTGGAGGAAGATAGTTAAAATGGTAATACATTTGAACTAATTGGGAACTAAAATGTTAATTGTTTTATGCATAATCTTATTGAATTTCCAACAATAATTTTGGGGTTAAGGTACACAAATGGTCTCTATATTTTTCTGTTATACAGTATCACCTTGTAACATTTTTCCTTTACTTGTAGGATGATTTAAAGAAATTAAGTTTAAGTTCACTTCCCAAATAAGCATACAGTCAATGATAAACTGTTTGGGTAAATTTGATGAAAACTTACACCTTGGTTCCTGTTTATGGGTATGTGCAATACACCTTAGGCATCTATAGGTCAAATGATAAAAATTTAAAAAAACAAAAAGAGAGAGGTAGTATAATATTCCTTCTGTATTCCAAACTTTTTGATAAATTTTGAGGTGTTGAAACTAACAATGGGAGGAAATTTGTATGTTCCCACAGGTAAAACCACCAACCTAAATGCCTGAAAATGTATAACTTTTGGCTGTGCAGGATGGACTGGGAAATGCCAGCATAGAGGTTGATCCATCTGAACATTAAAGAAAAAGGAACCTCAGATTGCCTGAGTCACAGACACTGACCATATCTCTGAATTCTATTTGGGATAACTGTTTATAATGTGGTCTAATGAAGTTTACCTTCCAGATCCTGAGAAACCTTCCTACCTCTCCCCTTTATAGGAAAAAGAAAAACATCATGATAATGAAGTCATTCCCTAACTGTAAATTAGAGCCAACTGTTATAGTGGTAATTTCTTATAAAACAGGTATAACTACCTTCTTTAATTGACTGATAGCCATAGGAATTGTGAAAGGATAATTCTCTATTTAGAGCCAAATATAATAGTAAAGTCTTTATAAGCTGTGTAACTAAGCAAAATGTATTAATACAGGAGAGCTCTGATATCAGCAATGGATTATTCTGCCAAGGAGATGTTGGCTGGGGGATCCAAGCCCCCCANGTCTAATGAAGTTTACCTTCCAGATCCTGAGAAACCTTCCTACCTCTCCCCTTTATAGGAAAAAGAAAAACATCATGATAATGAAGTCATTCCCTAACTGTAAATTAGAGCCAACTGTTATAGTGGTAATTTCTTATAAAACAGGTATAACTACCTTCTTTAATTGACTGATAGCCATAGGAATTGTGAAAGGATAATTCTCTATTTAGAGCCAAATATAATAGTAAAGTCTTTATAAGCTGTGTAACTAAGCAAAATGTATTAATACAGGAGAGCTCTGATATCAGCAATGGATTATTCTGCCAAGGAGATGTTGGCTGGGGGATCCAAGCCCCCCAAATTATAAAGGCCTTTTGCCTATGAAAATGGGATATCTGCAAGGAGAAAGGTGGTAAGTCCTGTTGTCGAAGACCTGGTATAAGTATGAAAAAATGTTTTGAGACGTCACTTGCTAATGTACAGTTGGCCTCTGAAATGCCAGAGAGTGTTATCAAAGACCACTAATGCAATAAAGCAAAATATTGGTCTCTTTGAGTCAAGCAAGACTCCTCTGTCAGTATGAGCTACACCTCAACTGCCTGGAGATACTGTGCAACAGTGGCAAAAATGTGTCTATATATATCCCAAATCCAATTGGCTATTAGCTCTCTCCTTGGAGCAATAATTCATGGCTGATGCCACAAGCTTACGTCCTCTAGTGGTTAGGAGATGATATAAGCCACAATAAGAACTTGTCACTCTTTATAGAGAAACCACAGTTTGTGGATTAGCATACCATCCAAACATCTGTGTCTGTGCTCACAGCCTAGCTTGCCATAATAATATTGTTTAAATTCCTGTACATCTAATTGCTTGTGTTTTGTTAGTAGAATTAAAAAGGTACCTTGGATAAGCTGTCAACCCATGAAGGGAAACAACCTGACTAGAGTCCAAAATGACATATCCAGAGAAAACAGACTGCTTTGCTTCTCACCCACTTGTGCCCCTTTTCCAAAGCCTAGGGAACAACTTGCAGAAGAGGAGGTGTGGTAGAATATAAGGGCTGTGGAGAGATTGGGGTAAATCGTGAGACTACAGCAATATACACTGGACTCTTATTTGATCAACATGCTTGTGCATACAAGCTTCTCCAATTGGACTATGGGAACCTTTGTTTGTTCAAAATATGAACATATATACTTGCTAATTGGTTTTACATGAATGTTACTTGCATTCATGGCTTATGCTTGACAATCAGCTTACTTCATGGTTGGGATTTTTGGATATTAATTGGCCTTAGTGTGAAAATAAAGTTTCAGGTCTGACCTGTCCCCCACTGCCTAGCACTCAAAACAGACTTGAGTAGCTGGCTATTTAAAACTCAGGTTCCTTTGGGTTGTTAGTCTCATCCATGGGCTCCCCTGCCTCTCAGAAAAATTAAAAAAATAAAATTAAAAGGGTGAGATGTGGGAAAACTTAGATGGGTTGGATTCTAAGACAATGGTACCTCCCTGGCCACACCCATGGGATGGGGTGTAGTGACGAATTGAGTCATGATGGATATTTAAGCAGACATGTTGGAATAAAACCTCTCCCTGCATTTGAACCTCAACCTGCCTACCTGTGGCGTGCTTTCCTGTGCGGGCTTTCCACATGGGTCATCCTAGGATTAAGTGGGCCCCGCCACAAATCTCGGCAGCGACACCACATGAAGTAACACAGTCCCAGAAAAACAAATGATGAATGGTATCCCTCATCTGTGGATGCTAGCACCAAGTACCTAACTGTAAGTCAAACTGTGCAATGTTAATGTTATATTCCTCATGATCTGAAAGCAACTGAGCTCTTATAATGTGAATCCCATAACAGGTTATAGAATTAAGCTACCATTTACTTTCAGACATGGAATTTTAGTATATAGGCGGAGGGTATGTATGCATATTTTTTAACTTTTAAATTTTTATTGAGCGGATTTCATACATTTCTTAATTAAATTTAGATTCATTCCCCCATCCATGTCCACCCCTCATGCCCCCCTGCCCCCTGCCGGAGCTCATGGATTTTGTCATACGTGTTAAGTCCTGTCGTGCATCATATTTTAGAGTAATATAAAATCAAAAAAGGAAAATGTGAGTACAGAAAAATGATTTGGAAATAACATAGTTTGTTTTCAGATGACGTAATTTTAGTATAGGCGAGACATATATATATATATATATATACATATATGTATATATGTATATATGTATATGTATGTATATATATGTATATATGTATATATGTATATATGTATATATGTATATATGCATATATACATATGTATGCATATACATATATATACATATGTATATATGTATGTATATGCAAGACAAGTTGGAGGGAACAAAAATAACAAAAGACCTGGGACCAAAAACTGACTGAAACAGTGAAGTTCTCCCCCAAACAATAAACCTCTGCTTTGAGAAAATTTTGGAAGGACGCAGAAAATGATGCAAGACATGGATGGCTGAATTCATGAACTCAGGTGGAGTGGGAAGGGGGGCACGGAAAGGGAAATGAGTCTAAATTGGAATGAGAAATAATGTATGAAAAAGTTTAATAGCAATAAAAATGTGTATATATGATGTATATCTATTTAAATTAAAAGCTAGAGCTCTGAAAAAAAAGTGTTTACCATCCTCAGCCATCATAGAAATATGAAAGCTGGGGATGTAGGCCAATTGGTAGAATGCTTGCTTAGCATGCATGAGGTCCTGGATTAGATAGCCAGCACTTGATAAACCACACGTGGTGCCCCAAGCCTCTAATTTCAGCACTTGGGAGGCGGAAGCAGGAGGATAAGAAATTCAATATCACCCTTGGCTACAGAACTGGTTTGAGGCTGGCCTGTGCTACATGAGACCGTATCAAGAAAAACAAAAGCCAAAACCTGTTGCACTGAGACTCCACCTCACCTAATTCTGAATGTGTCCCAAGTAAGAGAAGTCACAAGCAGTGCTGGTGAGAACACGTGGAAGAGGAGGAGCGCTCAGACTGCTGGCAGGAAGGGGAGCAGTGCAGCCACTCTGGAGATCAACGTGGAGGATCAAAAAATCATTATTTCTTTTTATGTGTAACAGTGTTTTGCGTGTATGTATGTGTGTGACCCACGTGTGTGCCTGGTGGCCGTATAGACCAGAAGAGGGTGTCAAATATCTTGGAACTGGAGTTACAGAGGCTATGAGCTGCATGTAGCTGTTGAGAACTGGACCCAGGTACTCTGGGAGAGCAACATGGAGTTTGTTTTTGTTTTATCCCAGAACATTTTGCCTGCTTCATTTGAAATATTTAGAAAAATGAATCTGTAATCATTTCATATACAACTAAGAACTAGGTAATCTAATATACAAAAATTTGCATATTGATTTCTAAAATCAAATGATTTTACAGCTAGGCAATGAATTACAACCAATGGAAACCATGAATAAAATACCAGAGTATATACATTTTATTTTTAATTTTCAGCAAGAGAAAGGAAAGCACTATTCTGGCACCCACGCTCATGATTTGTGTCCATTAATGCAATCACAGACATAGCTACCTGAAAATATTTCTGGCAGTTTAATTTATTGTTAATTATAATCTAGTGTGTGTGCGTGTGTGTGTGTGTGTGTGTGTGTGTGTGTGTGTGCCAGAGGCCAAAGGAGGAGGTTGGGTTTCTTATTCTATCACTCAGCTTTATTCCCTTGAAACAGGGTCTTTTACCAATTTTTTCAACATGGAGTTTTTTAAAGGGACCAAAAGTAGAACTACCATGTGACCCTACTGTACCTCTCCTAGGTATAAATCTGAAGCATTCTAAGGCCTCACACCACTGAAGAACTTGTACATCCTGATCTTTTGCTGCACTATTCACAGCAACCAAGCCAGGAAAACAGGCCAGAAATTCATTAACAGATGAATGGATCCACAATTGAGGGATAGCATTCCTTGTTTTACTGTTGTAAGGCAAACTGAATAATGTTAATGTTATATTTCTCTTTATCTGAAAGCAAATGTGCTCTTATAATGTGAATCCCTTAATGGGCTCTGAAACTAGCCTATCTTAGGGTAAATACTTATTTTCAGACATATATTGTATTGCTTCAACATATATATATATATATATATATGTTGAAGCAATACAAATTGGAGGGAACAACAACAACCAAAGAAGTGGGACAAAGAACAGACATAAACAGTAAAGTTCTACCCAAAAAACAATAATCTCTGCTTTGAAAAGATAAAAGACATGTGTATTAGTCAGAGTTCTCTAAAGAAACAGAAGCAACAGGATGAATATATAGCTATATACAATTTATTATTTGCTCACATGACACAGTTCAAGGAGTCCAACAGTAGCCGTGCTGCACTGGAGAGGCTGAGAATCCAGGGAACTGCTCAGTCCATAAGGCTGGATGTCTCAGTGGTCCAAAACTGGTGCTGAAGGCCTGATGGATTCCAGGAGATCTGTCAGTCCCAGTAAATGCTGGGATCCATAGGGTTGATCACAGCAGCAAGACAAACTCACCAGTGAGAGGCAAGGAAAAAAAGTGACCAGGTCCCTCTGGCATGGTTTTTAATACTGCCTGCCAGCAGAAGGTAATGCCCACATTTGGGGTGGACCATCCAGGTTGAGGTCGTCCAATCCGAAGATACTTTTTCTCTTAATTGTTCCTTAGTCCAATCAAGTTGACACCCAGGATTAACCATTAGAACATGTATGGCAGAATCCGTGAACTCCGGCAGGGTAGGGGCATGGAAAGGGAAATGAGTTTAAATTAGAATGAGAAATGATGTATGTAATGTACAAAACACCAATAAAATATTCAAAAAATATAATACAACAGAATTCACAGAAGTAGATGAAATTTATTGTAAACTTATTATGTTAACTTCTCTCACACAAGAAGATTAGCAGATAGTAAAATCTTTGAGCAACAAAGGTTTAAGGTAACTGAGATGCCAAGGCTCAGCTCAGTAGAATTATGCCTGTCGAGTCACCTTGAGCAATCTTCACTTGTGCAATATTTTTCTTAATATTCATATTAGTGTTGATCATGTATGGACAATTTCATTTTCACAAGGCACAAATGTCAGAATATTTGAAAATCCTTTCAGAGAATTTACTTCACTTAATAGTTTAAAGATTAATTCAGGGGCTGGAGAGATGGCCCTGTGGTTAAGAGTGCTGACTGCTCTTGCAGAGGATCTGGGTTTGATCCCCAGCACCCACATGGTGACTAAGAACCGTCTTTAACTCCAGTTACAGGGGAATCTGACATGCTCTTCTGACTTCCGCAGTATTGCAGAAAGGGGTGCACAAAACTACATGCAGACAGTACATTCATGCACATACAAAAAAATAAATAATATTAAAAAAAGTAATTCAATTTTATTCCTCATACATACACTTTAATTTCTCAGTCTCTTATTTTCTCTCTGTACTGTGCTTGTTTCCTTCTCCTGAATTTTTTACTACTATATTCTGTATCTATGACTCATTGTAACCTTTAAATGTCCTTGATTGTTTCATCTCTCACATATAAATAAAAACGCGACTTTTTTTCTCAATCAAGCAATTTCGTTTAAGGTGATGATCTCCATTTACACCCATGATTTAAAGCAACAAAAGGACTGCTTTGTCTCAATTCTGAAGAATACTTGACTCTGTGTGTTACATCTTCTTTTCCTCTCTGTGGTTAGGTACCTAGGCTGCATCCATGTCTTGAGCATTGTGAATAATGTCATATCACAAGTGTACAGCTCTTTAATGTATGTTGTCTGTGTTTCTACAGGTAGTCAGGAGTGATATAACTATATTATAAGGTTGTTCATTGTCAAACCAACACAGAAAACCATGGTAACTGCACCATTTCCATTCCCAGAACATGCACAAATGGGTCACAATTTGGGTTTACTCTTCATAGCTTTTGCTGTTTTTTAATTTCTTGATGATAATAACTCAGATGGACTGTGATTGAATCTCAGCCTTGCTTGATATTGTTATTATACCAAAAATGCACAAAATTGATTAAGATTAGATTTTTTGGTCTGGATAAAGACCCACCTTTCCACTTTCACTGGTCAGTCACCTATCTGGTCATAGGACCACCTCTAAGAATGTGGGTCCACCTTAAGTCATGCTAAAGGGATGGACCTAATGGCTAGTATTTTAATTAGCTGATTGTTGGGAGCTGCAAGGTGCCATGCCTCAAAGATGGCACCAGTTTCTGCCTCCCACCCCCATGGGGGTGAGCGCTCCATGCAGTAAACATGTCCTTATTTGGTTTGGCCTTGCTGAAGCCCTCTGTTCCGCATAGAGATATCCTATCCTTGAGACCCACGTGGTGGAAATTGATTGGTTATGACATGCCTTATAAGTGGTGAACCGGTAGGAGAGGGGGAGAGTGGGAGAGAGCGGGAGAGAGCGGATGTAAAGGTGCCCGAATAAACTGCTCGAGGAAGATCGCTCTAGTGTTGTGTCTTCTTTCGCTGGATAAAGGGGGTCGCGACAAGTGGTGGCCCATATGGGGATGCGGAGTGGCGGCCACACTCAGCCCAGAGCCCCCGAAACTTTAGACTTGCAGAGCCCCACAAGTTCGTGGGGGGCGTGAGCGTACAGGGAAGCGTAGCAGCCTTGGGCTAGCGTGCTGGGGCGGCGGGCCGGGCGAGGCGGCAATGAATGGCTTCAGCACCGAGGAGGACAGCCATGAGGGGCCTCCCGCTAGAGCTGCTGCCTCATCAGATGGCGAGCGCTGCGCCTGGCCCATGGGCAACGCCTCCTTCAGCAAGTGGGTGCAAAAGAACATCTCGCAGAAGAGGCTCAAGCTGGATAATGACTGCAGCATAAAGCACCTGTACATTTGAGACTTCACAACAAAGAGACTTAAGAGACTTTAGCAAAGAGACTTAAGACATTTGCTGCAGAGACTTCAACAGAGCTGCAGAGACTTCAACAAAGATATTTGAGACTTCAGACCAGGCTTCAACAAGGCTCAACTAGCAGAGACTGTGAGCCGGCACTTAAAAGGGCCTCGGTGCCGCAGGCTCGGCGTAGCCAGAAAGAACCTGCTGAGCTGGCCTGGGCACCGATAAGATGGACCCAGAGCGAGAACCAGCCGTTCAACTGAAACTTGGGGCCGAAGGAGGCGCGGGGCGCGCAGGAGACGGTGTTGGCGGCCAGCAGCCTGCAGACGAGGAGGTGGAGCAGCCCCGCCGACGCGGCGGTCTGGGCTTTCTCATGGCGCAGGCTGAACTTAGAGCTGGGGACTGGGGCACCGCCGTGTGCTGGGGGTCCGGGACACTTGTGCAGACTTTGAAGGGTAACCGGAGACGCTTGTTGCGCGTCTGCACGGAGAAAACCGCACCATTACGTCTTGGCGAGGACAATGAGGCTCCCCGGAAAAGGGGACAATGAGGCTCCCCAGAAAAGGGGACAATAAGGCTCCCCGGAAAAGGGGACAATAAGGCTCCCCGGAAAAGGGGACAATAAGGCTCCCCGAAAAAGGGGACAATAAGGCTCCCCAGAAAAGGGGACAATGGGCCCGGGAAAAGGGGGCCCGGAAAAGGGGGCCCGGAAAAGGGGGCCCGGAAAAGGGGACAATTAAGGTTCTCAGAAAAGAGACAATAAAGCTCCCCGGAAGGGGGGACAGTGAAGCTCCCTGGAGGGGGGGACAGTTAGCGTCCCTCTACTAAAATAACAAAAAGGGGGAACTGTTGGGAGCTGCGAAGTGCCGCGCCTCAAAGATGGCGCCGGTTTCCGCCTCCCACCCCCACAGGGGTGAGCGCTCCATGCAGTAAACATGTCCTTATTTGGTTTGGCCTTGCTGAAGCCCTCTGTTCTGCATAGAGATATCCTATCCTTGAGACCCACGTGGTGGAAATTGATTGGTTATGACATGCCTTATAAGTGGTGAACCGGTAGGAGAGGGAGAGAGCGGATGTAAGGGTGCCCGAATAAACTGCTTGAGGAAGATCGCTCTCATGTTGTGTCTTCTTTCGCTGGATGAAGGGGGTCGCGACAGCTGATGACATTCTGCTGCTCAGAATTTGCTTTCAACTGCAGTCTGTGTGGACTGTATCGCAGACATGAGGTCTGTAAGTCCTGAGCGCTTTTCTAATTAATTCAGAAAACCGTAATCTCTCCTTTATTTCTTTACACCTCTTTTCTAACCATGATTCCTTAATGTTTTAAGCTGCTCTATCGTTTTGGGTATCTTTACTTTTTCTTTAAAGTTTCTTTCTCCCTACGAGGAGGTCGCTAGTCCACCAAGTGTCTGTCTAACATCCGTGTTAACTAGAATGGCTTTATGGATTTTTTTTTCCTTTCCTCCATACACTCATGACAGCTACTGAGATTTACAGCTTCTCTGTCTGAAGTCTATTTTTTTCCTTTGTCTTTTTGAGACAGTGTCTCTCTGTAGCACTAGCTGTCCTGGAATTCACTGTGTAGACCAGGCTGGCCTTGAAGTCACAGAAATCTGCCTTTTTCTGCCTACTGAGTGCTGGGATAAAAGGCCTGCACCACCATGCCTGGCCCAAGACTTTTTATTAAATTATAATAAAATATTCTGTTCCAGCCACCTCTACCACCATGCCTCCCCACCTTGATGTACTCTAGTCCCTCTAGAAGTGTAAGAAAAATAAATCCTTCCTTCTGTAAGTGGCTTGGATCATGACATTTATTACAGCAACAGAACAGTACTTGACACAGAAGTTGGTACCAGAGATTGATGGACAGCTACGACCAGGTGGGCATTCTGGAAGACTCTGAGAGACTGGACATGAAAAGTGGTTGACTGCTGTGCACACAGCTTAATGATCCTCTTTAGCAGGGGCCTGGAAAGAAGTATTTGGAGCATGGTAGTACCAGAGGGAAACAAGGACTTAAGCAGCATCTGGAAAACTTTGGTAAAACATCTAGTTTTCATCTGTCCACATCCCAAGAACTTGCTGGATGCAAAGCTAAAAAAATAAAGGGCTAATTTCTTTGCCAGAGGGTATTTCAAGACAGCTTAACAGTGAATCAGTGGTATGGTTATTAATAGTGAATATTATAGAAATTTGCAATAAAAATCACAATTAAGCAATAAATAATGTACAGTTTCAAGAGAAATAAGCTATTAAGAAGATTAATAGTATTTCAGTCAAGGCATGTAGTGAAGGAAAGCCTTCTTTTTTATTTATTAAATTTATTTTATATGTATGACTCCATTGTCAAATTATATGTTAATGTCCCTGTGTCATACAATGCCTCAAGAGACCAGAAGAGGACAAAGAATCCCCTGGAACAGGAGTTACTGATTGTTGTAATCTTCCAGGTGGGAACAAGTGCCTTCTATATCTGAGGCAGCTGTAAGTTCAGATGATCAGTCGGTCATAATATTCCTAAGCTAAAGGCAACAAATTTGTAATGCACAGGAGAAGTCATGGAAAAATGTAGATTTAGGTATGTCAGACATGTCAGGGTGGAGAGAGAGAGAGAGAGAGAGAGAGAGAGAGAGAGAGAGAGAGAGAGAGAGAGATCCACACATAAAGACAGGATAATCAGAATAATATCTGAATGTAAACTGGGGGTGATGAAAACTAGAAGTACTTGAACCAACATCCTACAACTCATGGAAGAACCCAGACGCCATCCCAGAATACTGTACCCAGAAAAATCATCAGTTGTAATCAAAAGACAAAGAAAAACTTTCCATGATTAAAAAGAAAGA
>VZQC01007278.1:63428-104704 GCA_009823505.1 Rhizomys pruinosus
TTAAAGTGAACGGAAAAAGCAAAACACATTATTTTGATATATGAAGAGATACTTCCACAAATATACAAAGAAAATATGCACCATTATTTTCAGTAACTCTTATAGTCATTCTCTTCCTTTGTAACCTTTTGAAATTGTCAGGAACAAAACAGTATATGATTTTCCTATAACTTAGTCCCATTTCAGTATTTTAAAGGAAATTAATGTTTAGAAACTATTAGTTATATTCTTTTTAAAGTATTTTTAATGTGTTTGGATGCCTTTGAATTAAATCACTTTAAAGTGATTTATAAAACATGAGTGAATATTCTTCAAGAAACAGCAGTGTGCATTAAGAGATGGTATAAGTAGAAAAGACAAAACTTTTTGCTGTTGTCTCGACTATTTTTATTCATTACTCATAACATGGACCTGGAATTATTTATCCTGTGCAACTGAGGAACTACAGGGTTGAATTTAGTGACTTATCGGTGATTGTTTAACAAACAAGGGGTTCGTATTATAAATTGAATGAATTCTGAAACTGTTATGCTTGCCCAAGTTATTTTTACAACAATACAAATATTTAAAATCCAGCTTGAAATTTTATAATATATAAACTTAAGTATTACAAGCATATTTTATATATTAGAAACCAGTTATTGTTAAACAATATAATATATATGCTATGTGATTGATATGTGTTTCATGATATTCAATGAAGCACCTGACTTCTAAAGCATTCCTACAAATATACAAATAGGTTTGTAGGTTGTAAAAAAAACAAAGAAACAAGAAAGAAAATTATTTTGTATTAGTATTTATATAGAAACCAATGAAATAACTCAAAGGAATTACTGGCATAATTCAAAAGGCAAACAAAGAAAAGAAGATAAAACATTGGTATCTCCGTTCCCCTAACTGCTGGATCTCCCTCTCTTCTGCATGGCTCTACTGACAGCACTTTTTACCTCTCTGTTTCTGAGACTATAAATGAGTGGGTTCAGCATGGGGATGACAATGGTGTAAAACACAGAAGCTACTTGATCCTTTCCCAAAGAATATGACTTACTTGGTTTTATATATGTAAAAATCAGAGTGATGTAAAAAATTGTGACCCCCAAGAGATGAGAGGCACAAGTGGAGAAGGCTTTTTGCTTTCCTGAGGTGGAATTGATTTTGAAAATAGTAGAGAGAATGCTCACATAGGATGCTGACAGAGTGATAAGGGACGCAAGAATAGTGGCACCTGCAAAGACAACTATAATGAGTTCAAGGTCATGAGTATCAGTGCAGGACAGAAATAAAAGTGGAGATGCATCACAATAAAAATGACGGACGGTAATTGAGTTGCAGAAATCCAATGACATCATGTTAAATACAGTGAGGGAAGAATCCATAGCACCAATCAGATAGGATCCAGCTAGGAGGGCATGGCAGAGCCATGTGGACATGATAACTGGGTAGTGTAGAGGATTGCAGATAGCTACATAGCGGTCATAGGCCATGGATGTGAGAATGAAGCATTCAGTAGCCGCCAAGAGGATAAAGAAGTACAACTGGGTGAAGCACCCAATGAAAGAAATGTTCTTGTTAGAGGTCAGCAGGTTCTCTAAGGTTTTAGGTGTGATGACAGTTGAGTAACTGAGGTCAACAAATGACAGGTGGGTGAGAAAGAAATACATGGGGGGTGTGAAGCTGTGCATCTAGACGAATGATGAGAATCATCCCTGTGTTCCCCAGCACAGTAACGAAGTACATCAGGAGAAACAGCACAGAGAGGACCAGCTGGACCTCCTTAGAATCTGTCAGTCTCATGAGGATGAAGTCAGGCTCATGTGTATAGTTCCAGAAGTTCATAATGCGCTGTCCTCAACTGTTAGTAAATAAAAGATGATGGACAGGTTATATGATTTCACAAAGATATTGTTTATGTTTGTAACAATATATATTTATTTACATGTATACCTGTAATATATACCTGTAATATTTTGATAACAAACAGAAGTACGAACTTCTGAATAAGCTGCAACATTCTTTATTATACAAACTGACACCTTTTTTTATATCTTATTGAGGCAGAGTCTCCCTGTAGCCCCAGCTGTCCTGGAACTTACTCTGTAGACCAGTCTGGCCTTGAACTCACAAAGATCTGCCTGCCTCTGCCTCCCAAATTCTAGGATAAAGTTGCTTGCCACCATGCCCCGTGAAAAGTGACACTTTAAATAATGCCCTTTAATACATTTAATCTAAATAAAATGTTATATTCTATATTGTACTATCATCCACTCATTTTATCTAAGGACAAAGATGCACAAAAGCCAGGTAACTTATTTGACCATAATAGAAATTCATCTTGAGGCTGTCACCATGTCAAAGTCCAAAGAGTATGCTCATGACACTATGTTTCTATTTCTTCTATGTCAGTAGACCTAAACAAAGTTTTTCACACATATAATACAGAAATAGAGAAAATAATTAGTGTAACATTTTCTACCTCTTTGCAATTTCAATTAACATGAAGTACAAAAATTTCCATATTAATGATCTTTAATAGACTGCTTGAAGACATACAACAACTAATAAAGAAGAGATGTCTGCTTTCCTGACAACTCTATTTTGGTTTATGCTAATACTCCATTATTAGGATATGGTCATCACATATAGAATCTCATTTCACCACTCCTCCATCTCTGCTGCAACAATACTCATGTTACTTCTATAAGAGCCAAACAAATTGTGTAAAATTTTAAATACTGTACTTCTTTTATTTTGGCTCTTTCAGAGCCCTAGAATTTAATAATACTTACTCAGACTCACATTAATAGGAAACAAAAGGGAAGAAACACTCTTTTCAAATATTATGTGACTGAAAATATTCAACTCCCAAATTTTCTCACAGTTGAAATAGGAAACCTGTTTAAGAAGCTGAAAAATGTCAGTTCTAGAGCATACACTGATGAGGAGATTATTATTTGTAAATTTTCGTGCCTTCATTTTCTTAAATTCAGAAATAAATTAGAATATCTTTGATATTTTACTCAAATCCTTATGAAAATCAAATTCTATTTGGAGCTTAGGGCACAAATTAATCCCAGAGAACTATTGTCAATGTAAGGAAGAGTGTGTGTGCCTGGATTTCCTGCCTTATATCTGCTGAACACCTAAAGTAAGGATGCAGACAATCACACAGTATGTCCTCATCCTCAGGGGACAGGTCGAAGTTGAAGGGCTAATTCACAAAGGCTGTGCTTTTTCCCTCCAGAGAATCACAAGGAAGAGCAGGATCACTATGTCCTCTATTCTAAAACATTGTATTTAATCATATGTTTATAGATTCATTAAATTTCAGAAGCATAATATTCAGACAGCATTTTAAGCACCATGGAAGGGAAACTACATTCAAATTTGAATGTAGTTTACATCTGACAACTTCATGGTGGAATGACAAATTTTTCAGAAAGAATAATTTTCACATTAAAAAGTGAATTAATTAAAATGTATTCAATTAAAACAATGGAATACATAATAATTTGCAAAGTCAGTGAAATTTATTCTAAATTGTTTCATATTATGTTACTTTTTTTCTCAGTTATTTCCCTCTGTGCATAAAACATGGATATTCATAATTAGCATTTTATATATTCAATATTTCATGCTCATTTTATGATAAAAATTGTTTAGATCATGATAGGTGTTATGTTAATCTTTTATAAACTTCATGATTTCCTGTACTCTGATAAACAAGCTGATAAACACACATATTTTAAAGGTTTTAGAATGGCTAACAATACTTGCATCTTCTGAAAAACTTGGGTTCAAATACCAGCACCTGGGTTGAACAACCATCCAGTATTAGGGGATCCAACACTGTCTTCTGACCTCTGAAGGCGCTGTAGCCACTTGGATCACTTACATACATGCAGACAAAACACTCCTATACATAAAATGACAAGCAATAAAAATAAAATAAAATGTATCTATTTATTAAATTTAATTTATGTGTATGAGTGTTTTGCCTGTATGTGCATATATATAACTGGACGAATGTGTCTCATGCCCATGGATGAAAGAGGAGGGCATTGAATACCCTGGGGCTGCACTTTTGAATGGCTGCTAGCACCTTGTCAGTGCAAGCAATTAGGATCATCCATAACAGCAGCCAGTGATCTCAATTGCAGAGACGTCTCTCCAGCCCTCAGGAAACTACACACTTTCAGTCACTCTAAGGATGGATGATATTGAGTACCACAAACTACTTAGAATATATGGACCAAAGGCAGTCGCTTTCTAACTAGATATAAGAATTTGTGGTGGCACATGCCTTTAATCCTAGCACTCGGGAGGCAGAGGCAGGCGGATCTTTGTGAGTTCAAGACCAGCCTGGTCTACAGAGTGAGTTCCAGGACAGCTGGGGCTACAGGGAGACCCTGTCTTGAAAAGACCAAAAAAAAAAGAATTTTAATTTCAGTGAATGTGGAGAGTTACAGGCCATACTAAGTCTACAAATCTTTTATTTCTTCCTTCACTGATTCTTTTCCCAACAACACCTTGTATCTAGGAGGGAGGGCATCCAGAGGACTGTACTTGGGATTTTATAGTAAGAAACATAGAGTCCCTCCTTAGTTTGAGACCATGAAAGTAATTTGATTTACTCTTTGGGGCCTACATATCTGAGGTCAATAGTCTCCTGATATATAAGTCTATTCAAATGTAGTTCTTTTGAAAAATAAGTTTAATCTGTGGAACCCACAGGCCTCAAGCTATAGTTGGGGTTGAGCAAATCTGTTCTTGGAGCAAACCTCACCTTTTGTATAACATAGCCAAGAGGTCATCAGAGGGCATCAGATCTCCTAGAACTGGAGTGACTGACAGTTGTTAGGGGTTATGTGGGTGCTAGTATTCAAATCCCAGACCTCTGCAAGATCAGCTATTGCTCTTAACTAACTGAGCCACCTCTCTATCCTCTCACCTTGGATTTTTTTTGTGGGACCATAGAAACGGAAACACAGAAATAACTGTGAGTTATTCCTCCAAGGAGAGAGCTAATAGCCAATTATATTTGGGATATATGTAGACACTTGGCTGCCACTGTTGCACAGTATCTCCAGGCTGTTGAAGTCTAGCTGATACTGACGGAGGAGTCTTGCTTGTTTCAGGGAGACCAATATTTTGCTGTATTGCTTTAGTGGCCTTTGGTAACGCTCTCTGGCATTTCAGAGGCCAGTTGTACGCTAGCAAGTGACGTCTCATAACATTTTTCATGCTCACACCAGGTCTTCGACAACAGGGACTTACTGCCTTTCTCCTTGCATATATCCCACTTATAGGCAAAAGGCCTTTATAATTTGGGGGGGCGGGTTTGAATCCCCTAGCCAACATCTCCTAGGCAGAATAATTCATTGCTGATGTCAGAGCTTTCCTGTAGTAATATATTTTGCTTAATTACACAGCTTATAAACACTTTACTATTGAATTTGGCTCTAGATAGAGAATTATCCTTTCACAGTTCCTATGCCTATCAGTCAATTAAAAAAGGGTAGTTATACCTGTTTTATAGGAAATTACCACTATAACAATTGGCTCTAATTTACAGTTAGGGAATGATTTCATTACCATCATGTTTTTCTTTTTCCTATAAAGGGGAGAGGTAGGAAGGTTTCTCAGTATCTGGAAGGTAAACTTCGTTAGGGCCCATTATAAACAGTTAACCCCAATAGTATTCAGAGAGATGCTCAGTGTCTGTGACTCAGGAAGTCTGAGGTTCCTCTTTCTTTAATGTTCAGATGGGTCAGCCTCTCTGCTGGCATTTCCCAGTCCATCCTGCACAGCCATAAGTTGTATGTTTTCAGGCATTTAGATTGGTGATTTTTACCTGTGGGAACATAAAATTCTCCTCCCATTGTTAGTTTCAAGATCTCAAAAATTGAAAATTTATCAATAGGATTGGAACACAGAGTTTTCCATTTGTATCCCAGAAAGGATACTACCCCACCTCCCACCTCCCCCTTTTTTTTTTTTAGGTTTTTATGTTTTGACCTATAGATGCCTAAGTTGTATTACACATACCCATAAACAGGAGCCAAGGCATAAGCTTTCATTAAATTTACCCAAACTGTTTCTCTTTGATTGTATGCTACTTATTTGGGAAGGAAATTTAAGCTTAGTTCCTTTAAATTGTCCTACGATTAAAAGAAAGTGTTATAATGTGATGTTGTATAATTCAGAAAACTATAGAGACCATTTGTGTACCTTAACCCAATACAAATTATAAATAAAACAATTAAGATTTTATATTCCCAATTAGTTCAATTGTATTACCATTTTCACCAAAACCTACACTTAAATTTAACTAACCTAACATTTCACTAAACCTTAAAATATCCTATACTTGTGGATAAAGCTTGGGCAGAGTTGAGTACCTGCTAAATAAATTTTACCCAATATACACTTTGCTCTTTAAAGCTATATGACTGGACTATGACTTCTACTTATTTGGGAATTAAATTTAGTTTAGTTTAAATTAAGCTTAGTTCCTTTAAATTGTCCTACAAATAAAAGAAAGCATTACACTGTGATGTTGTATAATTCAGAAAAATAATGAGACCATTTGTGTACCTTAACCCAATACAAATTATAAATAAAACAATTAACATTTTATATTCCCAGATAGTTCAAATGTATTACCATTTTCACCAAAACCTACACCCAAATTTAACTAATCTAAACATTTCACTAGGCCTTAAAATATCCTATACTATGTGGATAAAGCTTGGGCAGAGTTGAGTACCTGCTAAATAAATTTTACCCAATATACACTTTGCTCTTTAAAGCTATATGACTGGATTATGACTTCAGAGAAAACAAGTCCATTAACTTATATGGTTTATTTTGTATTTGTGTATAAATCTCTACTGAAATACCTCTCTATATAAATATATGTTATTTTTTAAGTATACCTTTTAAAACTGCAAATCTTACAGAGTGGATTTTAATGACTATCTTCCTCCAAGCTCTTGGCCTTCTTCAGGCCTGGCATGAAAACTTGCTTTAAGGACTTTTCAGTATCTAGCTCCTTTTGAGCAATAGGGTCTTAACTTCAGTTGCTGAGAGGTAGTCAAGGGCTGTGTGAGTCTCTTGAATTATCCTGGCCAACAACTCAAAGGAAGTATTCTCCTGTCCAGTACTGTTTCTTGTTATGCAGTGTTCATCTTTACCCATGGAGAATCATATTAGTCTAACAATCTATTGACAAGTTACACATACAAGATCCCTCTTTTCATTAAGGAATCAAAGGCTATAGAAAAATTCTAAGAATGACCTGGATTCATAAGAATAGAGACCTTTCCTTTCTCAGCATAAAACCACTTAATAATAAGCACTGGTCTAATGGTATGCATTCTTCTGGTCATTTTTGTCAAATATAATGACAAAAAGCTTGCTTTGCTTGTTGTAGAATGGTTCCAATGTAACATAAAACAGTTTATAAAATTATTTTCAATGTTTTCTCCAGTTTTACTGCCTTTGTCATTTGTATTTTCTTTTTAAAAATTTTTAAAATTTTATTTATTTTTTTATGTTTATGACAGTACTGTCTGCATTTAGGTTTGTGCACCCTGTCGTGCAATGCCGCGGAGGTCAGAAGAGGGTGTCAGATTCCCCTGGAACTGGAGTTCTCCTGGAATTGGAGTTACAGATGGTTCTCAGCCACCATGTGGGTGCTGGGGATCGAACCCGCGTCCTCTGCAAGAGCAGTCAGTGCTTTTAACTGCTAGGCCGACTCTCCAGTCCCATTTGTATTTTCAAATGTATTTATAAGTACAGTGAGTTGAGGGAACTTTCCTTTATCAATTAATAATTCAGAATTAACATGTTGTATAGTAGAGAGTGGAGAAATGAAGTTTCCTATTCTTTATTGGTCTCATAAACATTCAAGGAAGTACCTGTAGTATAACCCTGTACCATCAATTAGGAAATTTTCTGAAATATTAATTTGTTTAATATGAAATTCTTTAAGAGATATTTGAGAATACAAACCTAAATTCTACAATTCCAGAGTTTCTAATTTTAATATTCTTATATTGGAATGAAGGGGATAAAAACTCTTCCTCTATCAGTTAAAAAATGCACAAAGCATCAATAAAAACTAATTAAAAAAATATTAGCTTTTAGCCAGGCATGGTGGTGCATGCCTTTAATCCTAGCACTCTAGAGGCAGAGGCAAGTGGATCTTTGTGAGCTCAAGGCCAGCCTGGTCTACAGAGCAAGTTCCAGGCCAGCTGGTGCTACAGGGAGACCCTGTCTCAAAAAGACCATAAAAAAAATAGCTTTTAATCAGTAAATTGATTATATTCAAAGACTTTTCATAGGTGTATAATTTGGAGAGGAACTGAATGCTAAAACCGGATTATAGGAAAAGTGACAAATATCATGTTAGTGTTCAACGTTGATAGTATAGTGTTGTGAGTAAGCAATATTAAAAAATTATAGTAGA
Source organism: Rhizomys pruinosus (assembly GCA_009823505.1). Classification (NCBI taxonomy): domain Eukaryota; kingdom Metazoa; phylum Chordata; class Mammalia; order Rodentia; family Spalacidae; genus Rhizomys; species Rhizomys pruinosus. Next base: position 71,902 of record VZQC01007278.1, read on the forward strand.
CATAGAATTTAGAATTTGTAGCCAAAATATAATTATATACTATTAGCTTGAGAATAATATCAGTTTAGTTACTATAGTACTTTCTCTTCCTCTTTTTTCCCAGACTAATTTTTTTTTCTCTAGGAGTTCAATTAGGGCATAGGTGAAGGCATTCTGGGACTTTAGGAGAGTAATAGAAAATAATTGAAATCTTCTTGTGCATGATAATGGGGGATGTTCAACAAGGCCTGGATCCCCAGGACTGCATCTGGAGTAAAGACTATAGCTGACCCTCAGTGGAGTTGAGAGTTGCATTGCAGGGAATCAATACTTCCAAGACTAGAATCTGCATAAAACAGAGGCTTCCCCTTTCCCTAGCTAAGAAGTGGAGCATTTGTCATGTACTTTCTAGGACCTCAGGTGATGAAGGGGAAATGTTGTCAGCGAATACTAACACAATCAATTGAGTGGGTGAGATTGGGTGAGAATCTTTGGCAGATATACATTTGATAAAGGATTAGTAGTCAGAATATACACAGAAATTAAGAAAAATAATCAAGGAAACAAAAGATCCAATAAAAACTAGGGTATAGATATGAAAAATTTTATTTTATTTTTTTTCTGATGGTATCAGTGTTCTTTAAGACATCTGTTCTTTTTTTATTTATTTATTTTCTTCCTTTATTTGTTTATTTTTTTTAAGGGATTCACAATATAAGAGCACAGTTGTTTTCAGATCACATTAATGTTGCTCAGTTTGCCATACAATTAGGTAATTGGTGCTAGCATCCACAGATGAGGGATACCATTCATCTTTTATTTTTCTGGGACTGTGTTACTTCACTCAGCATGATATCTTCTAGCTCCATCCGTTTACCTGAAAAGTTCATGATGTCATCTTTCTTCACTGCTGCATAGAGCTCCATTGTGTAGATGTACAAGGAAATGCAAATTAAAAGTACTTTGAGATTTCATTTTACCCATGATCAAATGGCTAAAGTTGAGAAAACAACTGACAGTAAATGCTGGGAAGGATGCTGGCAAAGCAGAACCCTTATTCACTGTTGCTAGGCCTGCAAACTACTGTAGCCACTGTGGAAATTATTGTGCAAAATTCACAAAAACTTAAAAATACTTATAGGATAAATCCCAGAAAAATGGTGGAACAACTGTAAGGGCCAGAGGTGTCAGATGAATACAAGGAAATTGTGTTGTCTGGACACCACAGGTAGTTGACATTATGACTCCCCAGCACTTATGATAGACTGCATAAAACATGTGCAGACTGAAGCCAGGCTGTCACTCAACACGGATATAAAATGTGGGCATGAAGCCCCAGATCTAGCCTAGGCTTGTAGGCAATTGACAAATGCTGGGGGATGAAGAGTCAGTTTTCCTTAGTGGTGTGATACATAATAGGTTTGTGTGTCTCTGTCCTCACACCTAAACATAGTTAGGAAATACAGATTGGACTTGGTAAGCATTCACCAAAAAAATCACATAATATTAAAGGATAATTAAACGGGGGAGGTATTGTGGTATGTAGGTAGAGAGGAGAGAGGGGATGTGAATATGGTCAAATGTATTGAATGCAATTCTAAAATCAATAAATATTTTATCTTACAAGACAATGTACAGTTATGATATTGAGTTTTCAGTAAGATTGGAGATTCTTCATGTAAGAGCCATGGATAAATTTCAATAGAGAATTGAACATTGATTTCTCATGATATGTAGTTTCAAAGAAACTTGCTCTTCCAAAAGAAGCTTCTCTGATGAGGGTTAAGAGATGCAGTAATCTATGAGTAATAACAATGAGATTTTTAAAAGTCAATTTGATACTTTGTCAGTTTAGCAGGATAATAGGTGTAGACTATCCCACAGAGTCTATGACCTGTTTAGCCAAAAGTTCTTGGCCCAGATAATGGTACCAGGCATGACGTCTAACTTGTTGAATACTCCTTAACTTTAATCAGAAATTGATTGTTACTCCCATTATATGTGTTCTACTCGTTCACCAGTGGGTATATCTTGTCAGGCCTATTGTTCTAGCTAACAAGGTTTAGAGCTGGGGAAGATTGACAGTTACTCTTCTCTTCAGTATCCATAGCTGGTTCTAACACAATGAGAGCTAGCCAGTGGGATGAAGCTTGGAGCTCAGTGACACCTGCATTTCTCCATGAACTCTGACTGAGGTATATAAGATCTTCAGCAGTGCTGAAACCACCTTTTAACAGTCGAAAAATATAAAAGCAAAATATTCTTCCATTAATTTCTTACAGAAGAAAAACATTGTTCTGCCTAGTAATATACCAGTGCTGATAAGGATTAAACACCTATTGAGTAATTATATACTTTCTTTGTATAAAACTTGTAGGAATTGTCTCTTGCTAAGATCGATCAGGTACAGCACAGTCCTGCTAAGAGAAGGGGAGCAGAGTAGCTGCCTTCGGTCACAGCAGGGAACTGACCCCTCAGCATAGAAGTCAGTTGGTTACTTTCATAACCCAACCTGAGTGGTAATTCCAACTCAGGTCCTTAGCCTGGGAAAATGGAACATTTCCTGTCTGGCCCTGGTATCGTACATGCCCAAAGACTGTTGTCTCTGAACAAAAATTTCAGGCTGAAGGCTGATGGCCTATCTTTACCCTACACCCACTCTTGATTCAATTCACGGAGTGGTGAGCTGATAGGTCTCCATCTAACCCCATGCTAGCTTACTAGGTTGGTGGTCTGACAGACCTCTGTCAAACCCACTAGCCAAAGACACTTGAAATCCAGGCCTACTTCAGCCTGCATACACACAAAATAACAGTCCTGGAGTTCTGTGTAATGATGGTAATGAAGAATTTGATTTATTGCCTGCTGCAAGTCACTTTTTTTTTTTTTTTTTTTTTTGAGACAGGGTCTCCCTGTAGTCCCAGCTGTGCTGGAACTTGCTCTATAGAGCAGGCTGGCCTTGAACTCACAAAGATCCGCCTGCCTCTGTCTCCCAAGTGCTAGGATTAAAGGCATGTGCCACCATGCCCGGCAAGTCACTTTTATAAGCAAAATGACATCACCTCCCAGAGCCGATCACAGACCCCCAGTTTCCCACTACTGTATACTGCTGCTTTGCCTAATATCATTTGCCTGGGCCTCTTTGCTTGCTCCCTCTTGGGGCAGGGTCAAAGGAATGCCTGAGGGATGCTAGCTGAGAACTAGTCCTAATTCAAACTGGATCCTCCCACGAAAAGTAATTTGAATTATTGTTCAAAGAGGGAGACCCTACCACAATAGAAACCAAAAATCAAGGAGAGAGAGGGAGGGAGAAATATATTAAAAGGAATGTATTATTTTCACCTTATCTTAATAACTCAGATTATATTTTCCTTTCCCTGTCAGTAAACATCAGAGATATTTCCAGGATTACAGTTTTTGTAGTCTACGTTATTAAGAAACGCATGCTTAATTCACTGTCTAAATATCTATATTTTTTCAGGGCAACTGGAGGAAAAATAGGGAAATGTGTATTTCCTGTTAATGAAAATAGGGAAATATATATATTTCCTGTTAGTTATCCTGTGTAATTTTGGTATAATCACAATATTTTCAAAGATAATTTCCTTTATATCATAAATTACCCTACCATATATTAGCAGTAGAAGAACTTTAGAGTTGCAGAAAATATAAGGCTCAATTTTTTCAGCTTCAGAAAATGAAAATAATCATCCTTTCATGTAATTAAAGAATGGATAAAATACTTTAAGGCAATAATTTAAAATGCCTTATCTGCAAAATAGCATGCATTTGATGTAATTATATGTTTTAATTGATGAACAATTTCTAATAATATAATTGTAATCTATAGACAATTGTAGTATTTGTATTTTGCCATTTAAATTTATTATTAAATTCATATATATTATAAGATTTCTAAATATGCTATCTAAGATGTTTTAATACATAATAGAGTATGGTGACAAAATACTAAGTATGAATTTTATATGGAGTACAATATACTATGGCAAAATATTATTCTTATTTAAAAATAATTTATGTTTGATTTCTACATGGAAGTGCATGCCTATATTCAAAGTACTCATAAACTGAGGCAAAAGGACTGTCACACACATAGCATGGTCTGGGATATAAATCAAGTACCCAACCAGCCAGATGTACATGGTCTGCATGGTATCCCTGGAGGGCTCAGAGATCATTGCAAGAGAAAAAGGAGAAAGCCTGTAAGAGGCAGAGGCAGAGGCAGAGGCAGAGGCAGTGGCTTTCTATAGATAACAGTGCTTTCTGGACATTACAGAGTAGCACATATGAACTTGCATATTTTGTGACAGCATGCCCAAGACTAGCTAAATCCAAGCCAGAAAATCTCAGAGCATGGAGTGGGAACAAAGTAGGAAATCTACCCCTAGCTGAGATGCTATTAGAAATTGGTAGCTGCTGGGAGAGAGTTAATTTTCATTGATGTTGTGACCTCTTGCAGCTCAAGCATGTTAGTGGATAGTCAGACACCCCAGTATTTTGGAAGAACAAATTGTAGTCAATGGTATTTTTATGTAGATGACAAGAATTTGGGTGTTTAAGGAGGTTGGGGTGGATTTGAGAGGTGGATTGGGAAGATATATGATCAAAATATATTGAATAGCTTATCAAAAATTAATAAAACATTAAGAAATTTTATTTATATATATGGCATTTCATTATGAAACCATTGTCTAAAGTATTATAGCTTAAACTATCTCACAAATCATCCCATATTAAGATATTATGTGAAGAGGTAATAGCCAAATCTGCAGCTAATACTAATATTTCATATTGATTACATTACAATTATATAACCACACACAATCCATTGTGTTCTACATAATAAAGAAAGCAAGTTTATTTTATTTTAAATAAAATTTAAGATTCTTTGTAATTTAGATGTTGTCTATAATTATATCTACACAGTTGAACTTTGTGGCTAACACAGAAGTAGAATATTTTGTATACTACAGAAATAACATGAAAGAATGGTAACACCATATGTGAAAACAGGACTTGAACAGTAGAAGAATCCCAGAGAAGCTAAAATTCTAACAGGCATATTTAGGATCAGAGATGAGGGAAACAAATGAACAAAATCAGCAAATGACAGTAGTATTAACATTTTAAAAGCCTTATTTCTAACTAAAAATACAGTTGACTTTAACCACATTTGGATGCAGAGGGCCTGGAGTACATAGTGAGTTCCAGTGAGAGAGAGAGAGAGAGAGAGAGAGAGAGAGAGAGAGAGAGAGAGAGAATGAATGTATAGCTTTCACCTTTTTTAAAAATTTTATTTGTTCATTTTATGTGTATGAATGTACTGTCTGCATGTAGGTTTGTGTGCCCGCGTTATGCAATGCTGTGGAGGTCAGAAGAGGGCGTCGGATTCCCCTGGAACTGGAATTCTCCTGGAATCAGAGTTATGGACGGTTCTCAGCCGCCATGTAGGTGCTGGGGATCGAACCCTGGTCCTCTGCAAGAGCAGTTGGCGCTCTTAGCCGCTAGGCCCTCTCTCCAGCCCCGCTTTCACCTTATTTTAATAACTCAGACATGGGGCAGGGAGGACTGCTTCAACAGCTGAGCGCACTGGCTGTTTGTCCAGAAGACCCAGGTCTGAGTCCCTTAGAACCCACGTGGCATCTAGTGATGTCCTCTTCTCTCCTACAGTCCTACAGCAGCCCTGCAATACAGGGGTCCACTTACACATAGGCAGGCATAACACTCACACACATAAAATGAAAATAAATACATTAAAAATAACTCAGAAGTGCTTATGAAAATAGTTAAATATAATTTTACAATAACAATCAATATACCTGTCAATAATAAATATTCATTGAAATCATCAGGATTTGCTTGAACAAATTCTACTTAGTAATTTTTACAAGAATTTAGTAGTATCGAAGGCAAGATTGCTCAGTGGATAAAAGGATTTGGTGCAAAAACTGAGGACTTGAGTTAGAACACAATCAGTGGAAGGAAAAAAAATGTCTCATGTTACTCTGACCACCACACACTCATTTGGGCATGCTCGTGCATAGTCCCTTCAACAAATCATGTACCACAGACACAGAATCATATACACAGAGAGTAAATAAATGTGAAAAAATTTAAAAATTTACAAATTTAGAAATGAAAACACTTTCAAAATATAAATCTATATTCTAAAGGTGTTTAAGTAGAAGTAAGGTAATTCATATTGCTGTCACAGAATGTATACCGAAACAAAATTTAAAGAAAATGTTAGGAATCTATCTGTTAAACATTATTTCATTCAAAAAAATATGTAGACTCGTTATGAACTCTGCTTTCCAGTGCTACATCATTAAAATGTGATAAATGGGGGTGGGAACTCAGATCAGTGGGCGAAGGGTGCCATGAGAGCCTGGGAATCTGAGATGAGTCTCCAGCAGCCCCAGACAACGCCTGCCATGTAGATGCACATCTGTAAAACTAGAAGGCTTAGCGGAAACAGGAAGATCCCTGAAGTTATTAAACAGACAGAAAATTCACGAGCATCATAGTGAGAGAGCCTATCTCAAAAACTCATATGCTGAGCAACACATGTGACCTAACACCAACCTCTAGCATGTACTCTCAAACACACATGCATGCACACAAACATGAACACAGATATAAGGCACACATATATGTGAACATAAAATGTGAAAAATGTATTAATTGTTTGATTCAAAATATTTATTTTGAAACAACTTCATTCTTTTTAAAAGCATTTTCTTTTATTTTTTCTTTCTTTTTTTTCTTTATTATTTTATGTGTGTCAGTGTACTGTCTGCATGCAAGTAGGTGCACCTGTGTGGTGCAATGCTGCGGAGGTCAGAAGATGGCATTGGATTCTTCTGGACCTGGAGTTAATGATGGTTCTTAGCCACCATGTGGGTGCTGGGAATCGAACCCAGGTCCTCTGCAAGAGCAATCAGCACTCTTAACCACTGAGCCATCTCTCCACTCCCCAGAAAAATGAATATGATTAAAAGAAAATAAAGTAGAAGAATCAAAAGTAATTGAAGTTTAAAAACAGTGTGTATTTCAAATGTACAACAGGGGGCTCAAGAAATAGCTCATTGCTGAAGAGCATTGCCTCTTCCAGAGGACCCCACTTTGGTTCAGAGTACATAGAACACATATAACAATTGTCTATAACTCCAGTTCCGGGGGATATGACACCTTCTTCTGATAACCTGCAGGTGTACATAACTCCAGTGCACTTATATAAATATAGCAAAACAGTTACACAGTTAAAAATAAATAAAAAGTATAAGTATAAATAAATAAAATTTAGTGTTTAACAAGTATACAGCAAAGGGTATTATTACATATATATTATGATTTCTAAATTTACATTATATCATGTGCAAAGTAATATCAGATGAGAATGCTGATATTATCCACATACTGTGAACAAATTCATTATACAGATTGTTTGCAATACAAATGGATTACTAAATATCATATTTAAAGTGAATGCAGAAAGCAAAAACATTATTGTGGACATGAAATAAATTGTGTCTCTGATATATGAAGACATACTTGTACAATTATGAGAAGAAAATGTACACCATTACTTTCAGTATCTATAACAGTCACTCTCTTCCTTTGTAATTTTTTGAAATTATCACTAACACTACAGAGTATAATTTTCCTATAACTTAATCCCAGTTCAGTATCTTAAAGGAAATTCAAGTTTAGAAACTATTAACTATATTTTAAGGATCTTTCATGTGTTTGGATGCTTGGCTTTAAATTACCTTAAAGTAATTAAAAGAAAAAGAGTGAATAGTCTTCAAGAAACAGAAATTTGAATTTAAAAGATGGCAGCAATAAAATAGAGATCATTATTCTTATTGCCTATAGTATCTTCAGTCCCTACTCATGAGGAATCATTTGTCCTGTGCAACTGAAAAAGTTGAGGGTTGAATTTAGTGACATAATCAGTTATTATCTATTAAGCATGAGGTTTTATAATATAAACTGAGTGACTTCTGAAACTGTTCTGCCTGCTCAAATTATCTTTACAATAATAGAAATATCTAAATTTCCAGTAATTTTGAAATTTTATGATATACAAATATAATAACTACAAGCATATTTTCATATTTTGGAAAACAGCTGCCTTTAAAAACATAATAACGTGTGTTTCATGATATTCGGTTAGGGACCTGACTTCTAAAACAGTATTCCTACAAATGCCCAAACAGATTTGTATGTAATAAAATCAAAGGAAACAGGAAAAATTATTTATATTAGTTTTTATACAGAAACCAAGGAAATATATCAGAGGAACAAAAGAAATGAAGATAAAGCATTGGCATCTCTGTTACCTTAACTGCTGGATCCCCCTCTCTTCTGCATGACTCTGCTGACAGCACTTTTCACCTCTCTGTTTCTGAGACTATAAATGAGTGGGTTCAGCATGGGGGATCACAATAGTGTAAAACAGAGAAGCTACTTGATACTTTCCCAAAGAATATGACTTACTTGGCTTTAAATAAGTAAAACTCAGAGTGATGTAAAGGATGGTGACCCCCAGGAGATGAGATGCACAAGTGGAGAAGGCTTTTTGCTTTCCTGTGGTGGAATTGATGTTCAAAATAGTAGAGAGAATGCACAGATAGGATGCAGATAGAGGGATAAAGGACACCAGAAGACTGCCACCTGCAAGGACAACTATAATGATTTCAAGGTCATGTGTATCAGTGCAGGACAGAAATTAAAGTGGAGGTGCATCACAATAAAAATGATGGATGACGTTGGAGTTGCAGAAGTGCAGTGGTATCATGTTAAACACAGTGACAGATGAATCCATAGCTCAATTCATATAGGACGCAGTGACAAGAGCATGGCAGAGCCTTGTGGACTTGATAACCGGGCAGTGTAGAGGATTGCAGATAGCTACATAGCGGTCAAAGGCCATGGATGTGAGAATGAAGCATTCAGTAGCTGCCAAGAGGATAAAGAAGTACAGCTGGGTGAAGCATCCAATGAAAGAAATGTTCTTGTTGGAGGTCAGCAGGTTCTCTAAGGTTTTAGGTGTGATGACAGTTGAGTAACTGAGGTCAACAAATGACAGGTGGGTGAGAAAGAAATACATGGGGGGTGTGAAGCTGTGCATCTAGACGAATGATGAGAATCATCCCTGTGTTCCCCAGCACAGTAACCAAGTAGATCAGGAGAAACAGCACAGAGAGGACCAGCTGGACCTCCTTGGTGTCTGTCAGTCCCATGAGGATGAAGTCTTGTAGCTCTTGTGTGTAATTCCAGTTGTTCGTAGTGAGCTGTATTGAACTGTTATTAAATGAAAGGTGATGGATAGTTTGTATGATTTCACGAAGTTCTTCGTTTATGGATATAACAATATGTATATTAGTTACACTGTATATCTGTAAGCAATTTTATAGCAATTAAAAGTACACACTTACTTATGAATATAAGTGGTATCATGCTTTATTGTATAAATAAGACTGACATTATTTTAAATAATTTTCTTTAATACATTTAATCTAAATAAAATGTTATGTTATATATCATAATATTATTCATTCATTTTAATTAATGTAAAAGACACCCGAAAGTCAAATAATATACATGACCAAATAGAAATTCATCTTGATTCTATGATCATGTCATAGTCCAAAAAGCATTTCATATTAACTTCCTCTCTGCTATTTCAGTAGATCTAAACAAAGCATTGCATACATTTAACACATAAATAAACTTATTTTAGTATATCATTTTCTACTTCCTTCTTTTCAATATCAATGAACATAAACTACAAATAAATTTCCATTTCAATTATCTTTAGTAGGCTGCATGAAGACATATAACTTTTAGCAAAGAATGGATATCTGATTTCCTGACTACTCACATTAGATTTATGCTAATATCCAATTATTAGGATATGATCATCACATATAGAATCTCATTTCCCCACCCCTCCATCTCTGCTGCCACAATATTCATGTTACTTCTATAAGAACCAAATAAACTGTGTAAAAATATAAATATTGTACTTGTTTTATTTTGGCTCTTTCAGTTCCCCCAAAATTTAATAATACTTACTAGGAATCACATTGATATGAAACAGGAGAAAAAAACACTCTTTTTCAGATATTAAGTGATTGAAAATATTCAACTCCAAAATTTTCTCCCAATTGAAATAGGAAATCTGTTTAAGGAGCTGAAAATCTCAGTGCTAGAGCCTACATTGCTGACAGGATGATTATTTGTGAAGTTTTGTGCCTTCTTTTTCTTAAATTCAGAGGTAAATTAGATTATCTTTGACCTTTTATTCAGGTCCTTATGAAAAGCAAATTCTATTGGGAGGTTATGGAACAAAGGAATCCCTGGGAGCCATTGTCAATACAAGGAGGACCATGTATGCCTGAATTTCCTGCCTAATATCTCCTGGACGACTTAAGTAAGGATGCAGAGAATCACACAGAATATGCTCATCCTCAGGGGCCAATTTCCAAGGAACATTATTTGGCAAGATTTCAGAGGCTGAAGTTGAATACTAATTCACAAATGTTGTGCTTTTTCCCCAGGGATAATGACAAGGAAGAACAGGATCACTATGTCCTCTATTCTAAAGCACTGTATTTAATAATATGTTTATTAATTCTTTAAATTTCAGAAGCATAATGTTTGGACAGCATTTCAAGCACTGTGGAAGTGTAAATTTTCATTTTCAATATAGTGTGCATGACACACTAATGGTGGAATTCTAAACTTTTCAGGAAGATAAATAAATTGAAAAGTATGATTCTCTCAGAATTAAAATGTGTTCAATAAAACAATAGAATACATAAGAATTCACAGAGGTCAGTGATATTTACTCTAAACTTTTTAATATTATTTTTCTTTTCCTTGATTATTTCTCTTTTGCACAAAATATGTATATTCTTAATTATCATTTTTATATATTCAATATTTCATGCTCATTTTCAGATAAAAAGTTTAGAGCATTTTAAGATAAAAATTTTATAATTGGTGTTATGTTAATATTTTACAAACTCCATGATGTCCTATCCTCTGAGTTGGCCAATGTCCCATCATTTGACAAGTGAACTGAAAGTCCACAAGCTGATAAACACATGTATTTTTAGGTTTTTAAAATTTGGGAGTGGGAGAAATAGTTCCATGGTTAAGAATACTTGCATCTTCCAGAAGACCTGGGTTCAATTCACAGCACCAACATGGTGGTTAACCATCTAGAACCAGGGGAACAAAAACCCTCTTCTGATCTCTGAAGGCATTTCAGCCACATGGTTCACTTACATAAAGGCAGCAAAACATACTATATATATAGATATATATATATATATATATATATATATATATATCTAATTAGAGCAACCCAAGGAGTGGACTCTCCAATCTTAGTTATATTAGATAATTTATTAGCCTTACCTACAAAGTGATAGCAGAAAGCGTATATTCATGTCCTGGCATATATTCTGTGCCCATGATGATAAAATGGCAAAAGAGTCCAGACCCACATGGTGGAGTTTTATAATGCCCGAGCATCATCCCAGAATCCCAGAGTTCCATATGATTTCCCACAGTAATGCAAGCATCATGGGAATCCCAGCATTGTGGGAACTTCACTGTGGCCTCGGCTTTGTCCTTAGTTCCTACCTCTAAGTAAACCAGGCTCCATAGTTCACAGCTTGTCTGGTGATAAGTCCATTTCAGTGAAGAGACATGTTATCCCAGAATGGCCCTAGGCTGGGATTAAGTTTTGCTGCTGACTTCTAGACCCACACCCTTTGAAATAGCAACCTAATCAGTAATGAATTTAAGATAGAATTGACTTAGTTCCCACAGATTCACTTTAAGTGGCTATAAAGACCTGGATGAATGCCTAGTGTGTAAATGAGATGCTGAGCATTTAATGTGCAGAATCCCCTTTCATGGTGCTGTTTTTGTGGACTCAGTTGCAGACCTGAAGTCTGTAATTCTTGAGAACTTTTCTAAATAATTCAGAAAAGCATATCATTTTCTCATTTTCTAACTATGCTTCCTCATCCTGTTGAACAAACCCACATTTTCCATTTATTTGCTTTTCTCTAAAGCTTCCTTCTCCCAACCATGTAGCTGCTAGTCTGCAAACTGTCTGCCTCACCTCCATGGTGGTGCTAGAGCAACATGGCTGTACAGTTTTTCCTTCCCACATTTACAAGGCAGCTGCTGAGATTTATATCTTGGCTACTTTGAAGGCTTTTTCTTAAATTCTAGTAAAATTGTCTTCAGGCTTCTGTTTGAGGTTATTTTTAAATTTTTAAAATTTTTTATTTATTTATTTTTAAGGGATTCACAATATAAGAGCACAGTTGTTTTCAGACCACATTAATGTTGGTCAGTTTGCCATACAATTAGGTAATTGACACTAGCATCCACAGATGAGGGATACCATCCATTGTTTGTTTTTCTGGGACTGTTACTTCACTTAGCATGATATCTTCTAGCTCCATCAATTTACCTGTAAAGTTCATGATGTCATCTTTCTGTATGACTGCATAGCACTACATTATGTAGATGTACCACATTTTCTCTATCAACTAGTCAGTTGAGGGGCACTTGAGTTGGTTTGTCTTCACTATTGTGAAGAGAGCTACAATAAACATGGCTGTCCATGTATCTCTGTGGTAAGATGAGTCTTGTGCGTATACACCCAGGAGTGGTATGACTGGGTCAGGTGGCAAGCTCATTTTGAGTCTCTTAAGGGTTCTCCACACTGCTTTCCATAGTGGCTGTACAAATTTACATTCACACCAGCAGTGGATGAGTGTTCCCCTTTCCCCACAACCTTTCCAGCACTTGATATCATTTGTTTTCTTGAACCTAGCCAGTCTTATCAGAGTGATATGATATCTTAAAGTGGTTTTAATTTGCATTTCTTTAATTATTAGGGACATTGAACACTTTTTAAGATGTTTCTCAGCCATCTCTAATTCCTCCCTTGAGAAGTTTCTGTTCAGCTCTTTGCTCCATCTTTTGAGTGGGTCATTTGTTTTCTCTCTTCTTTGTTTTTTGAGTGGCTTATATATTCTGGAAATCAATACTTTGTCAGATGTATCTGTGGTGAAGGTTTCCTCCAACTCTGTGGGTATTCTGTTCACTTCCTTGATTGTTTCTTTTGATGTACAGAAGCTTTTGAGTTTAATGAGTTCCCATTTGTCAAGTATAGACCTTATTTCTTGTACAGCTGCTGTCTGATTTAGGAAGTCTTTTCCTATGCCTATGTCTTGTAGTCTGTTGCCAGCTTTTTCTTCTATCACCTTCAGAGTTTGGGGTTTCACGTTGAGGTCTTTGATCCATCTGTAGTTGACTTTTGTACAGGGCAAGGGGTAGGGGTTTAATTTCATTCTTCTACAAGTGCTGATCCAGTTTTTCCAACACCACTTGCTGAAGATGCTGTCTTTCCTCCATTGTGTCTTCTTGGACCCCTTGCCAAATATGAGGAGGCTGAAATTGTATGTGCTCAAGTTTGGATCTTTAGTTTTGTTCCATTGATTAACAGGTCTGTTTTTATAGACTCATTGGGCCTGGCTCAAGCTCTCTAGCCCTGCATAGGGCCAAGGAGAAATGAGTCACCTTTTGCCTCTTCAGTAATTTCTAGTTAGCAGGGTCAGTCACTGAGCTTGAATCCTGGCTGTAGTCAAAACACCTGCTTTCTTTTTACTGACACCATCTGGCTGCTGGGGCCTCCCCCAGCAGAGCAAACTGCTGCCACCTCCATCAAGATTTTTCTCAGCAGAGAATGGTACTCTGTTTATCCAACCTCTCAACCTGATTTTATTCTTTGTATGCCTTTTGTGAATTGTTTCTCAGGCTTTAAAACTTCCCAGAGGCTTTTCAGCATGTAATTTGTCTTTTTATCCACTTTTTCTTTGGGAACTTGGGCTTGATGCAGATCCCACCACATTTGTCTCCTACTAACCCAAGCAGATTTCCTCTTTTTTTTCTTTTTGTCTTTTTTATACCTCCTCTAGGTTGCTTTACTCTTTTATAGACATATTTTACATGATGTTCTAAGTCACCTAGGTTTGCCAAATCTCCTACTTTAAAAACTCTATCTCATCAAGGGACTCAGCATAACCTTAAGTTTTATAGCACTCTCAAGGTCCTTGTTCAATCCAGCTTTTTCTTGTCAATATTAAAACACATCCCTATTTTGCCCTATTGAACTGGGAACTGTATATTGTTTTTCTCATACCTAGTTCCTTCAGTAGCACTCACCCATCTCCTATCATTTTCAACCCTCCAGTATTTATGGGGACCTCTTTTGTGGATTATCCTATGTCTCTAATGGCTATTAGCCAATACATCAGGGACTTATTCCACTTGTGCTGTCTCAGGCTATGCAACTTATGTCTTAAAGCAGGATGGGTGGTTATATTACTCAGATTTCCTATTTCTGCAGGACTTAAAACAATTCCACTCACTCCCAGGTTCCACAGCCTTACAAGCCAGGTGGTAAGGGGCTCCTTCACTACCTGCTTAAATGTCTTTGCAAATTCCAACAACTCCAGTGCTGATTAGTCTATAACTATCTGAGTTTTCTGCACTGGAGTCACCATTCGTGTGTTGAGACATTGTTTTTTCCTTTCTTTGTATTAAAGGTTGAACCTGAGGGGCATATGGTACTTTTACTATGTCTCTCTCCTTTTTATCATTATTTGCCTTTTCTCCCAGGTCTCAGCTGTAAACAGTGGTAGGCTGACACTTTTTTTTTTTTTTTTTTTTTTGGCAGTCTGACACTTCTAACTCCTTTTCTCCTTTATAGAAGTTACTGGAAAGGTCAGAGGCCAATACTGAGTAGGTCAGCCTCTTTTTTTTTTTCTTGTTCAACTTTTCCCTTTGTTTTTTTAATCTCTCTTTGGACCATCTCCTCTACTTGGGATATGTCCTTAATAATGTGGAATAATGTCCAGACCAAATATGCTATGGCTTGTTGTACATCCCACCTTTGATATGCTATTTTCAGGACTCATAATGTCTGGTCTAAGGCCTCTGTGGTTTTAAAAGTATTTCCAAATTCACCCACGGCCCCTACTGGTCAAGTAAGCATGTTACTATGTTCCACTTAGATGCAGATGACCAGCAGTGGACTTTTTTTTCCAGACTCATCTGTCTGTTTGGCTTCACTGTAGTTCTGCATCTTAAAGTCCATTGCACAATCCCTACTTAGATGCAGATGACCAGCAGTGGATTTTTTTCCAGACTCATCTGTCTGTTTGGCTTCACTGTAGTTCTACATCTTAAAGTCCATTGCACAATCCCCACTTAGATGCAGATGACCAGCAGTGGATTTTTTTCCCCAGACTCATCTGTCTATTTGGCTTCACTGTAGTACTGCATCTTAAAGTCCATTGTACAATCCATGTCACTACTGCTGTAGTTGGTTACATTATGCAAACAATCCACCATGACAGGATTGCCCCTGCATTTTCCTCCAGCTTTATTTCAGTTTTCCCCATAAAAGATAGCCTGCCATCACTTTTCCTAAGCTCTGTTTTTTTCCTAATCCTAATTTGACTACACCAATTCTGTCTCAGAGATCTTTCCTCCTGGGGAATACCCACACAGGTAGCATCCCACCACACCTCTGCTGCTTTCAGATACCTGGTTACTAGGCAAAGCAATGGGCAGACTCTCCAATCTTAGACTAGAGAGTTTATTAGGCATGCTTACAAAGTGAATGGTGACAGCCTCTCTTATGAGATGAGTAGTGATTCTCCTTTTCAACTATGGCCATCCACAGACCTAGCATGAATTCTGTGTCCTCAGCCCATGAGGACAAAATGACAAGTGACACCTGTTAGCATATATTTAAATAAGATAGTCACAAATTCCTTAGGGAGATTTTTTTATCACATGTACAACATAATTTGATAATATTAACACATCTAGTTCTAGATTTCTCTTAATTCCTGCATTCTTCTACTAACTGATGACTTTCTGCTTTGAAAATAGGTATCATAAATTTTATATTTGCTCTTTTATAAATTCTACATATGATGGAAAAAAATTAACATTTAACTTTCTGAGTCAGCTTCATTTCACTGAATGAGATTATCTTCTATAATACCCATTTTTGTAACAAAGAACAGATTTGAGACTTTTAATCACTAACAGTGTAAAAATGCATATGTGCCAGGTATTCTTCACTACCCACTTCTAATGGCCACATGGCTGCTGCCATGATGTTTCTATGGTGATAGGTGTATGGTTGTATATCTATGAGTGTGATATCTGTGGTCCATTAGGTATATATGTACCCAGCAATGGTATAGCTGGATCATGTATGATACTGTTTCTAATTTTTGAAGGAAACCAGTATATTCCTAACAGGGATAAACCCATCCTCCCCAGTGTTTGTTATTTATTTTTATGACATCTATTCTCATTGGATAAGACTGCCTCTTAATATAGTTCTAATTTGCAGTTCACAAAGCTTTAATGATATGAAATATTTTATATTTATGTATATGAATGTATTGTCTGCTTGTATGCAAATCAATAATGTTGTATGATGCCTGTGGAGGTCAGAAGAGAATGCCAGATTCTCCCGTAACTGGAATTATGGAGGATTGTTACCTGCAATGTGGGTGCTAGGAATCAAACTCAGTTTTCTGCAAGAATACTTAGTGCTTCTAACTTCTGTCCCATAAGAACTTATTGTATTTGTGCTTCATTAGTAGGATCAAAAGGTTATTCCTGGACAAACTGTCAGCCCATGAAAGGAAACAGCCAGAATTGACCAGAGACCAAGACAACAGCTCCAGAGAAAGTAGACTGTTTTGCTTCTCATCCACCTGTGCCCCTCTTCTAAGCCTAGGAAACAATCTGGGGAAGAGGGGGCATGGTAAAATGTAAGGGCTGCAATTGGGGTGAACGGTGAAACTATAGCAATATAGCCTGGACACTCATTTGATCAACTTGATTGAACATACAAGCCCCCCTGCTGGATGGTGGGACCCATGGGCTGTGTGGGTTTGGGCACAACTGCTGGTAAATTGGTTTTACATGAAGGATGCTTGTACTCATAAATTATTACTTAATGTTAAAAAAAACTGAGAAAAAGATGCAGGACAGTTGTGTCAGAATGCATGATCTGGGATGGGTAGGGGTGGGGTGGGGGGAAGGGAAAGGGAAATATGACTGAACTGATTTGGAAAATGATGTATGAAATACACAAAGCATCAATAAAAAAAGAAAATTGAAAAAGAGTGTTGTTTTGATTAACTGACACCTATTTTCAAAGGTTTTCTCCCATTTGCCTTCAAAAAATAAATAATTTACAATGAATGAGTTTATCAAAGTTACTTGAAAATCCCATATGGTATAGGTTTTAAGTGTTTAGCAGTTGAAAACATTAGAGATATTACTGACTTTGATTTATTTATTTTCTGAGATGGGGTCTTGCTTTTATCCCTAGCTGGGGATAAAAATTTCTGTGAGATCTGGCAAGCCTAGATCTCACAGAAATTTGACTTCCTCTGCTTCCCATGTTCCACCATGCCAGCCCATAAAGGCATATTTTAAAAATATTTTATTTATTTTTATTTTTATGTGTAGTTTTATAGTGGCTACATGCATGCAAGTGCACCTGTATCTTGCAATGCTAGTAGAAGTCAGAAGAGGGTGTTAAATCAGCTGGAATTGGAGTTATAGATGGTTGTTAGCCACCACGCAGGTGCTAGGAATTGAACCTGGGTCCTCTGCAAGAAAATCTAATGCTTTTAACCATAGAGCCATCTCTCTAACCCCATGAAGGCATAATTTTGACACAGGGTTTCAGGTAATCCCAGGTAGGCTCCATTTGGAAGCAGAGGATGGCCTTGGCCTTGAACTCCAAGTTCCTCTTCATAAAGTATGAGATTCCTGATTTGGGCCTCCACACTCAATCTATGTACTGGGATCCATCATGCTAGACACTCACCCTACCTACTGAGCTGTATCCACATCTCAAGAACTTGGAGATTGGTGATTTGATCAATTTACTCAGTATCAGGAGAAACCAGTTAGAACATATTCATCTCACAGTTTATAGCAATGAGACTCTCAAATAGAAATTTAATTGAATGCAGGGGGTTGCAGGAGAATGAGGGAAATGACCCTGGATTCAAAAGAGTATGCATCTACCACAGGACTCATCCTACTGCAAAGATGCATGCACATCTCTGTTTATTGCAGCTCTCTTCACAATAGAGAAGAGCTGGAACCAACCCAAATGCCCTTCAACTGACTAGTGGATAACAAAAATGTGGTGCATGTATACAATGTAGTTATATGTAGAGGTAAAGAAAAATGACATCATGAACTTTGCAAGTAAATGGATGGCACTCAAATTCATTATGCTAAGAGAAGTAACACAGTCCCCCCAAAAGAAACAGGGAATGGTTTCCCTCATTTGCAGATGCTAATTCCCCTATTGAAAGGCAAGCTGAGCAGCATTATTGTTAAATTTCTTTCTAACTGAAAGCAACTGTGATGTTATAATCGGAATAATATGAATTTCTTAGTGAGCCCTAGAATTAACTTACCACTTACTTTCAGACATGGTAATTAATGTATATGGTGGAAAGCATATATTCATATTTTGGAGTAATATGAAAACTAAAGGGAAAAATGTGGACTCCTAAACATATACTGGAGTTAACATAAAGTTTATTCCTGGAGGACATAATTCTGGTACATATATAATGTTTATATAGGCATATTTTGGAGCAATACATTTGGGAGGTAACTACAACAACATAAGGACTAAGTCAAAGAACAGACTGACATAGTTAAATTCTGTGCAAACAATAAACCTTTGCAGAGAAAAACTTTAAAAAAACAGAGAAAGATGCAGGATATGTATGGTATAATGCATGATCTGGGGTGGGGTAGGGGGAAGGGAAAGGGGAATATGTCTAAATTGAACTGAAAAATGATGTCTGAAACACACAAAACATTAATGAAAGTATTATATTTAAAAAAAACGGAAAAGTAGAATAGAACATAGGCAATAAAGAATTCCACAAATAATTACCAAAAAAAGAGTATGTACATAAGTGTCAACAATTGATCCAGTATTTCTCTTTCTTCAAAACTTAAAATACTTTCCAAATTGTTGACCAATATTAACATATAGCATTTTCTTATAGTTTAATTCTAGTTTATTCATGGATATTGATATGAAATTTACAACCACTGGTTTTATCCTTTTGTGTATAGCTGAAAATATTTAGTAAATATTTTCCAAAACATAGTTTTAAGTTAAAATATGATAAAGATATTATAATGAAAGCTGAAGGCATTTGTGATTATATCTTTTGATGTATTGCATCAACAGTCTTATCACATAAACCTGGTATATTTATTTCATAAGTCTGAGGGAGGAGAGACTTAAACTTTCTTAACTTATTATAAACATAATATTTATATTATAAAACTAATAAGTTATTTCATATGGTGAGCAGAATGACATTTGGCTGTGTTGTGATGCCACCAATATTCTGGTTTTCATATGATTCTCTAAAGTTTCAGTAGGCACAAAAAAATATGTGATCTAGGCTTAACAATTACAAACTTGTTTTATGTGACAAACTAGTATCCTTTAAAAATATAAACATACAGAGCCAGGCGTGGTGGTGCACGCCTTTAATCCTAGCACTTGGGAGGCAGAGGCAGGTGGATCGTTGTGAGCTCAAGGCCAGCCTGCTCTACAGAGTGAGTTCTAGGACAGCTGGGACTACAGGGAGACCCTGTCTCAAAAAGACCAAAAAAATATATATAAACATACAGCCACATATTTCATGATTTGTAGTTACTACATGTATTGCTAAAATCATATACTTAGCTCTCTCCAAGACAAGTTTACATAAAGGAAGGGACATGTACTTATAAACAAGGCTTTCAACTATTCAACTGCTTTTAGAGAGAGACATTTAGGAAGGAATCAGTAGGGTAATTAAGGACAAACCATGTCAGACATTAGCATTACTGTTACCTTAGTTCCATGGACACTTCTCTTTTCTGCATGATTCTACTGACAGCACTTTTAACTTCTTTGTTTCTGAGACTATAAATGAGTGGGTTCAGCATGGGAATCACAATGGTATAAAACACAGAAGCCACTTGATCCTTTCCTAAGGTGTAGGATTTAGTTGGTTTCAAATACGTAAAGATTAGAGTACCATAAAAGATAGTCACTCCCAGGAGGTGAGAGGCACATGTGGAGAAAGCTTTTTGCTTTCCTGCAGTGGACTTGATTTTCAAAATTGTATACAGAACTGAAACATAGGATACCACTATTATAATAAGGGACATCATCAGTGTAGAGCCTGCAAAAATGAATATCATCATTTCAGTGTCATGTGTGTCATTGCAAGACAGGGCTAAAATTGGGGCTGTGTCACAAAAAAAGTGACGAATAACATTGGAGTTGCAGAAAGTCAATGCACTCATATAAAGCAAATTGACAGAAGAATCAATAGTCCCAATCGTATAGGACCCAAAGAGGAAGGTATGACAGCGTCCTGTGGACATGGTAACTGGGTAGTGTAGAGGGTTGCATATAGCTACATAGCGATCATAGGCCATGGAGGACAGAAGGCAGCATTCAGCACCAGACAAAAGGACAAAAAAGTACATCTGTGTGAAGCAGCCCAGGAAGGAAATGATCTTGGTCGAAGTCACCATGTTCTTTAGTGTTTTAGGTGTGATGACAGTTGAATAACTTATATCGATAAATGACAGGTGGCTGAGGAAAAAATACATGGGGGTGTGAAGCCGGGGATCTAGACGAATGAGGAGTATCATCCCTGTGTTCCCCAGCAGAGTAACCAGGTATATCAGGAGAAACAGCACAGAGAGGACCAGCTGGACCTCCTTGGAATCTGTCAGTCCCATGAGGATAAAGCTGGGATCATGTGTGTAGTTCCAGTAGTTCATAGTGAAATAATATGTACTGTTGGCAAATTATAGGTGATAGTTAGCTAGAATGACTTAGAAACAAGTTCAGTTTGTGTGTATATTCCATTACTTTACATAACTAATTTCAGTTAACAGAAAATTAATAGTTTTATTGTGCTTAACTACAAAATTTTCTTCACAGGAACATGCATATCTGTAAATTGTCATTTTAATATGATATTGTAAAGAGTAGCATGCTCCATAATATTAACAACAGAGTAAGCCTGCTGAACGTTTTCTTTTATGAACTTATTTAATCTAAATGAAAAGTTATACTGTAGCCATTCTATCTACTGATTTTTGAAGAATTAAAGGCTGAACAATGTTAAAGTAATTCATATGAGTTCATTGCAAGTCTATTCACCGATGGCATTGCACATACACTTTGACTGAAAAGGACATGCACAAGATATTCTATTGAAATTGATGTTTTGTTCTGTAAACACTAAAAAAATTAAACAAATTACAAACAAAAATAGAAAAATTTATCATTTGTTTTGTCATTACTTTTCAATATAAATTAATACTAATAAAATAATTCACTTTTTAACTAATTTTAATTAGCTGAATTAAGACATATATTATTGAAGATCTGAGGGTATGATTTCTTAATTAAAGTCTTCTTGAATACTGTTTCAAAATATAATCATTAAGATGAGTATGGTGGTGCTTGCCTTTAATCCCAGCACTCTAGTGACTGAGTCAGGCAGATCTCTTTGAGATCAAGGCCAGCATGGCTTCCATAGTTAGTTCAAGACCAGCTCGGGCTAAAGGATAATCCTGTCTGAAAAATAAAATGTATGTATGTGTGTATCTCTCTCTCTCTCTCTCTCTCTCTCTCTCTCTCTCTCTCTCTCTATGTATCTATCAAATATGTTTCCACTAATATTGACTTTACTTGCATTAAGCAGAAATAATATGTATACATACATTTTGGTAATAAAAACTCTGTTCTATTTTAATTGATATCAACCCTTCCAATTTTAAGAATACTTACTGTGATCCAAAGTTAGTGGAAAACAATTCCACCAATACCAAAGTAACTATTTCCAATTTTAATTGTTTGAAATTTTTAAAAATCCCTATTCATCTCACAAACAAATTCTAAAATCTGTTTAACATTTTGAAAAATAATACCTGTTCTATAGCATTTCTTTTCCTTGAGATTATTTCCAAATCTATGAGCGTTATTTTTTTTTCTTAATGTGAGGAAAATGAAATCTCCCATTAATTTTTTTAAGGTATTTGTCAAATGGAAAATTTCTCAGGAAGATGCAGCCCTAAAGAATCCTGGGAGCTACGTGAATACAAACAGAGCAGTCTGTACCTGGCCTGTCTGCCTCATAATTCCAGGTGCCTCATATAAGAATGTGAGCATCAAGCAACATGTGCTCATCCTCAGGGGCCCATTTCCAAGCAAGCTTATTTGGCAAGCTTTCAAGGAAAGCAGTTCAAGGATGAATTTAGCAAAGTTTTGCTTTTCCCTAGGAGCCTCATAAGGGAGAATGTGTGGACTTTGTCTTCTTTTCTGATACAGTACAATATAATTATATTTAAATATGTATTCCAATCGACAGAGTAATTCTATCCATGAATTGTAATATTTAGGTATACATTGTGAAGAGTTTTTCAGTAAAACATGGTTATTTTATCAATAATTCATGTATGAAATAATTTTTTTTCACTAAGACATACTGACTGCCAATAAGTTTAATTCTTTCCAGGGAAAAATGTTCATTAAGCACAATAGAATATACAAGAAGAGGAAGTAAAAGCAGAAGGTAACAATCTACATAGCGAGCTTTAGGATAAAGAATGCTTAGGAGATTTGCATTCATTCATAGCAAAATGAATTTTACTATAAATATAAAAATGACCAGGTTAGGAAAGTGTGTTTATGTCCCAGGATTTCAGGATATAGTTGATAGGTTTGTATCAATATATTTTTGTACTTATTATAATTTTGATGAAATTCTTAGAGGATTATTTACACAAAGATTCCCAGTTGATATTGATCAGAAAAGACAACTTTCAAAAACCCACTTCTAACCATTGGACAAGCAAGTGATCTTAATGTGTAAAAACATAAGAGTTTTTAAAGCTAAATTTCTCCATACATCTCATCTCAGTAGAGTTTTTTTTCCTGCTTGCCAAGGTCAGAAATATATTTTCTTCTACCATGTATTTTCCTTAACATTATCATTAATGTCATTTAGAAAGGTTTATGTTGACAAGGTAAATGATGAAGCAGAATTATGTCTGCAAAGTTGCAAATCTGTTTAGAGCTCTTTCCTAATTTGTTATTTGAAATTTTCATACATGTATACAATATACTCTGATTATTCCAACCACTAATCATCCACATTCTCCCTCCCATCCCATCAACCATTTCTTCTCCCCACTAGTCTCTTTCCATATTTATGTGTTTCTGTTTTGCTTTGACTTAAGGCCATATGTGTTACAGTGGATTTAGAACTATCTCTATTGGAGTCTAGTATATGTATGTATGTATGTATGTATGTATGATGTATGTGCATCCATGTCCTACAATGCCTGCAAAGATCAGAAGAGGGAATTAGATCACCTAGAAGGGATAGGGAAGGTTGTTAGGCACCTTGTAGGTACTGGGAAGTGAAACCATGTCCTCTTGTAAAAGCAGCCAATGTTCTTAAACACTGAGCCTTCTCTCCAGTTCCCGAAATGCATTCTGTGGAGCATGCCACAAGTTCAATCAGAGAATGATTGGTTTCTGCCCCAGTAGTTGTACCGCTGTTGTGTTTTGGGGCAAGTTTTGTCTAGCAGGTTGATACTATGTTCTTTAGAGTTTATATAGAGTTTTAATTATCTTTCAATATAAAGATAATGTGCTTAAAATCTTAGTTCAGCATGCTGTTTTTCTCTTTGTTGCAGTTATTTTTGTTATTTTGTCTTTACTTCCTTAGTGTTATCAGAGTTCCTAGTGATAAAGATGCATTTAGTCACACCATTACATCAGTGGAATAAATTGTCTTTTGTTTCTCTGAGTCACATTTCAATGGGACAGTCTACCTGTGGTGGGAAACCAGATTTAAATACAGCATCACCTAGATTTTGGCCTGTATCAAGATGAGCACAGCACTATGTAAGACAGCCATGGCTAAAATGGGACTCAGGAGTAGTTAGTTCTACATCAGCAAGTGTGTGTGGGGTCCATTCAGTAATTTTATAAGGTGATGCAGCTTCAGTACTCTGCATTGTAAGGAAACTCTTCTACACTGATGGTGTCAGGCAGCAAACAGGCCCTCCAGTTTCTACACTGACGGTGTCAGGCAGCAAACAGGCCCTCCAGTTTCTACACTGAAGGTGTCAGGCAGTAAACAGGCCCTCCAATTTCCACTGAAGCTGGGAATTGTGGTCATCCCTTTGTCACTCAACTTGAAGTAAAGACCTGAAAGTTCTTACATGTGAGCTTGTGTCAGACTCGGGATCTCCACCACGTTCCTCTGGATATGAAATCTGAGCAGCACCTGGGCTGATGTGTTCTTGTGATTTCTTTAATCTTTGGATTCTCCCGTAGTGAAGGGTGCTCTTGCTTTGCTCAAGGTCCATCTCATGAGAGTGATGCCCGTGGAGTGACAGTACTGGATCAGTTTGTCCTGGGTGAGATATGGGTGGCACTTGACCTTAGGTCACTGGTTGATGTTTCAATCCAGGTTTGTTCAAAATCCTTTCAATCTGGAAATGGTTGAATTTGGAGACACCAAGTACTTTCACCAGTCCCTCATCCAACAATTAATTCTTTCTTGACCTCCCAGGTATCCAAGGATGTTATTTTACAGGGGAGAGCATTGTCCTCCTCCCCAAGGCTGAAGTCCCTGTAGCCAGTGAATACAACAGAGGTTCGGACAGGCCAGTTTCAGATCCGTGAAGGTCTTATCTGAAAGGTTTCCTTCCACAGTTTTCTCTCAAAGTAGGCTTGCCACAAATTGCTCCCAATGAAGAGGTCCTCCCACTTCAAATCCTTCTCTTTGATCTCCTGGATGGCTTCTCCCACCTCATTCTCATTATAATGTGCACGGGCACAGTCCATGTGGCAATATCCATCCTCAACTGCCACCTTCATGGTTTTCTTGCCTTTGCCTGGAGGAGAGTCTACATGCCTAGGCCCATGATGGGCATCTTGGCTTTTTTTACTGAGTTCTACAGACATGGCCATAACTGCTGCAGAATCTTTCTGAGAAAACCAGTAGATGATTGTGTCCTGGTTAATGAGGCAGACAGAGGTTTTCAGGTCAGCACACTTTAAACCGTCCTATCTAGTGTCTCTTTCTTTTTTTTTTTTTTTTTTTTTTTTGTCTTTTTGAGACAGGGTCTCCCTATAGCCCCAGATGTCCTGGAACTTGCTCTGTAGACCAGGCTGGCCTTGAACTCACAAAGATCCGCCTGCCTCTGCCTCCCGAGTGCTAGGATTAAAGGAGTGCGCCACCACGCCCCGCTTGTTTTCTCTTCCTTTTACCATCTCTCCATTTTATTCATTTGCTAAATAATTTTACTATTGTTTTATATTTTATCTTTGACTCATTAGAGAATGAAAAACTTGTTTTTTCTGTAGTTCTTTACTTAATTTTATTAGCATTTGTTTATGGTAATTTACATGTGTATGCAATTTTTCTTCATGTAAAATATCCCTAGTTTCCTGACTTGACTCTCTTCTACCTCCTTCTCCTCTTCCTCTTCCCAAATATTTCCCCACTAGATATCAGGGTTTTCAGTCTAGATTCCTCTGAAAAATGGCTTGCTTCAGTTAACATAATGATCTCATTCACATTGATTATCTAACAGGATTTAGTCTGTCTAGTACAAGAATTCTTCCCCATGTAGAATGTGCCAGATTGTCTTTCCTCATTTATCTGTGGAGAAATGGTTAGGCTGGAACCATACCTTAGCTCCTGTGAGTAGTGCTACAACATGGTTGTGTGGCTAGCTCTAAGGCATATTCTCTTGATTCATCTATGTAATATATTCAGGAGTGGTGCATTTTAACCACATGTTAATTGCAGTTTTTTTATGTTTGTTTTTTGAAGAATCTATACATCAATAGATACAGTAGTTACATTAAAATACCATCTAACAAGAAGGGAATGAGGTTTTTTTTTATTTCCCTTCATTTCTGGTAGTATTTGTTTCTGTATGATCTATTAACTATAGCCTCAGATGATAAGATGTAAACTCTTATAATTTTTATTTGAATTTCCCTCATGGATAACAAAGTTAAAAGTTTTTATGTGGTTATAGATCTTCTGTACATATATGAAGAAATTCCTATTCTGTTCAGTTGCTCTTTTGGCATTTCATGCTTAAAATTACTTACAACAGTCCCCTGTGACATGAATAGAAGGTAGATATTTTATTTCGTCATAAGCTTTTTCTTCAATCTTCGATTAGTTTTATTTCCTGTACAGTAGCTCAGTTTTTGTAGAATCCCTAATACCCTGTGTTTGTATTCAGCTTTTGTGTGACTAATCAAATGTAGTTTGGGGGTTTATTTATGGGATCTCTTTCCTAGTTCATTACTCTGTTTCTGTGACAGCACTGTGATGTGTTGGATATGATGGCTGGTGTTTCCAGCAGTAAATTTATGCTTTGGATTGCTTTGTCTTTTAGAGATTTTTGGTGTTTCTCTATGAATTTTCAAAACATTTGCCTAATACTGAGATGGATATCAGGAGAATTTTGAAGACAATTCCACTGAATCTGTAAATCACTTTTGAAATATGCCTAGTTTACAAATATTTAGCCTACTGACCTATTAGCATGGTCTTTCTCCATATATTTTATTTTCTTCTATTTATCTATGTTCTGTAGAGTTCTCTCTCTCTCTCTCTCTCTCTCTCTCTCTCTGAATAGAAGAAAGAAATTAGACCAATAGCTATCACCCTGGACAAAAATAAGCTCTAAAGCTCCAAATATTTAAAAAAAACCTTCAGTATAAAGCTTGACATCCTGAAACCCTTTGATATAGGTGCAAGAAATGACTTTGGAAAAGGATTTCAACTAAGTTGAGAAATATTGTCCCACTCCAGAGAGTGGGAGACAATATTTGGCAGATATGGATAGAATAAAGGATTAATAGCCAGTGTATATACAGAATTTAAATAGAAAGATGTATAATAACTAAACTGAACTATTATAATCCTCAACGAAAAACACAAATACATTTTCGAACATAAATTTATTTTTTTAATTTTGTTTATTTTTTTATGTGTATGAACTGCATGTAGGTTTGTGCACCCATGTCGTGCAATGCCGCGGAGGTCAGAAGAGGGTGCCAGATTCCCCTGGAACTGGAGTTAAAGACAGTTCTCAGCTGCCATGTGGGTGCTGGGAATTGACCCCGGGTCCTCTGTAAGAGCAGTCAGAGCTCTTAACCGCTAGGCCATGTCTCCAGCCCAGAACATAAATTTGAAATTCTATGTCTACTATAATTTCTGGACATTGACTACTGACAAAACTATACTACCATGCTTTAACAATAATGTGAAATTTGCTAATGCTACAAAAATATTCTGTATGAAACACCCAAAAGATCAATAAAATATAAAATTAAAAATAAATCTTCAAATTTTTAAAAAATTATCTTCAAACCCCCTACAATTA
Source organism: Rhizomys pruinosus (assembly GCA_009823505.1). Lineage (NCBI taxonomy): Eukaryota > Metazoa > Chordata > Mammalia > Rodentia > Spalacidae > Rhizomys > Rhizomys pruinosus. Next base: position 99,529 of record VZQC01007278.1, read on the forward strand.
ATCAAGGAAACTAGGATTAAAGGCGCAACTACACCTGACTCCTTAGCCACCATGTGGGGCTGGGAATTGAACCCAGGTACTCTGTAAGAGCATTCGGAGGAGCTCTCAACCGCTGAGCCATCTCTCCAGGCCCCATAGCTCCTTTTAATAGAACTAATTTGAATTATTTTTCTATTTACATTTCCCATTCCCCATAGATAAAAACAGAGACATTTCCATGATTGTAGTTTTTGTAGTCTACATTGTAACTGAAAATCAAGAAACAAATGCTTAATTCATTGTGTAAATATCTATATTTTTAAGGGCAACTTGTATGAGCAATAGGAAAATATGTATATTTCATGTGTATTTAATAGAAAATAGTTAAACTGTGAAATATGTAATTTGGGTATAATCACAGTATTTTCATAGATGATTTCATGTATATCATAAATTACCCTACCATAAATTAACAGTGGTAAAACTTTAGACTCTCAGAAAATATAAGCCTCAATTTCTTCAGCTTCAGAAGATAAAAATTATCATCTGTCCATATAATTAAAAATTGATAAAATGCTTTTAAGGCAATAATCTAAAATGCCTTGTCTGCAAAACAGCATGTATATGATGTAATTATATAATTTTAATTGATGGACAATTTTAATTATATGATTGTAATCTATAGACAATTACAGTACTTCTATTTTTCCATTTATATTTATTATTGTATCCATATATATTATATGTTTTATAATATGATATCTGAGCTAGTACTTTAGATTATGGTGTTATGTCAGAACATTAAATATGAGTTTTATAAGGAATTCAATACACTATGGCAAAATATTATTCCTTCAAAGTAATTAATGTTTGATTTAGACATGGTGGTGGGTGCCTATAAACACAGAACTCATAAACTTAATCAAGAGGATTGTCACACACATAGGATGGTTTGGGCTAAAAACCAAGTACCTAATGAGCCAGAAGCACATGGTCTGTATGATAATCTTGGCAGGGTTAAGGGACCATGGCAGAAGACAAAGGAGAAAGACTATGAGCCAGAGGCAGTTTCTATAGATAACAGGGTTTTCTGGCCACTCCAGTGTAGTTGCAAATATGAACTCGAAGGTTTTTTGACGCATGCCCAAGACATTCAAAATCCAATCCAGAAAAACTCACAGCATGGAGTGTGAAGTGGGCAGGAAGTCCCACTCCCGGCTTATGAGCTATTAGAAATTCATACCTACTTGGAGAGAGAGGGTTAGTTTCCTTAATGGTGTGAACCCTTTTAGTTCAATCATGTTCTTGTATAGTCCCAAAACCCAAGTATTTTGGCAGAACAATTTGGACTCAATGGTATTTTTATATAGAGGACAAGAATTTGTGTTGGTAGGGAGGTTGGGGTGGATTTCAGAGGTGTTGGGGGAAGAAGGAGAAATATATTGAATAAGTTATGAAAAATTAACAAAGTATTATTGAGAAATTTTATTTTTATATAGCATTTCATTATGAATCACTGTCTAAACTATTATATCATAAAATATCTCAAACAACATCTTATATTAAGAATATTATATAAGGATGTAATAGTCAAATATGCAGCTAATACAATATTTCTTATTGATTAGTTTACAACTGTATAATCACAGATAATCCATTATGTTCTATATTGTAAAGAAGGCAAATTTGTCTTATTTTAAATAAAATAAGATTCTTCACAATTTGTAAGTATATAGAAACTGTAGAGCTTTGTGGCTAACACAGGGGTGGCTTTCTTTTTTTTTAATTAAAAAATTTTTTTTAAATTTCTGTATGTGTATGAATGTACTGTCTGCATGCAAGCCTGTGCACCCATGTCGTGCAATGCCGTGGAGGTCAGAAGAGGGTGTCGGATTCTCCTGGAACTGGAGTTCTCCTGGAATTGGAGCCCCAGACGGCTCTCAGCTGCCATGTGGGTGCCGGGGATCGAACTGGGGTCCTCTGTAAGAGCGGTTGGCGCTATTAACCACTAGGCCATTTCTCCAGCCCATGTGTTACCGACTGTTCCCGGCTGCCTGCTACCAGCTAGCTCTCCTCGGGGGGTCGTGGATTTCTGTAGAGTCCTCTTGGCAGGAAAAACACAGTGAAGATTGAACGGCGTGTAGAAATGAAAAACTAAGGGAAGTTTTCCAGATCTACAGCAACTTTATTGAACAGGGGCAGTGAATATATAGTGGTCTTTGGGAGAGGGCAGAACAAAGGATTTTGGCAAAGCTTCACAATTACCTAGGTAGGTAAAAAAAGTCAACATTTACACATTAACTGAAAAGCTCAGAGCACTCAGAGCAGGAAACTAAAACATCACAAAGTTTGGTTAGGAAATAAACTTTTTTTGAAGTAAAATGTAGAAATTTTAAGACAACCTTTACTGAGGAAATAACATCTAAGAAGACAAGTCATAATTGAAAAGTCATAGCTCACAGAGTAATAACTACAAAGTTCTTTAGCAGCAGATATTGGTCCTATGTCTCCATTCTGAGGCTAGAGTAAATACATCCTAAAGTTAATAGTTGCTTTTAAGTTTCTATTGAAGTAAAAACCTTATTCCTATAATGTCCTAAGTTAGCTATTAGTTTTCTAACTCTGACTGTTAATCTAAGGTTTAAATTTTTACTGAGAACCAAGAGCTGTCCCACTGTTTGCTTCTAGCTAACAGCTTTGTTTTTTGTTAGATAAGTGGCTGGTGTAAGGAGACTTAGTCTCTGGCTTGCTTTACTGGGGAGTGTTAGAATCCAGGCTTTAATAAGAGGAATGTCTTATCTACCTCTTTGTCTGGGACCAGAGGAAAAAGGAATTCTTTTATTTTTAGGTTTGAGGGGAATTTTTATTTTAACTTAAATGAAGAGATGTTTTTTTATCATACATTTTTACCACTGGAATCTGTTTTCTTTAAGGACATTTATGTAAGGCAAGAACATTACTGTCATGCAATTATTTTGTTTTCTTGATCTGAAGCAAGTTTTAACCTTGTCATATACATTAACAGCCTACATTACATTGTTTGTTAAGGAGAAAGGTCTGCTTTTTACTTTGGATTTGCAGAAAATTCTTGCTGCCAGGAAAAAGCCCTGTGCCCAAGAGAGGCATTTTGATTGCCAGTTCTTGACACATTCAAAAGGTTTATTTTGTATCTATAAGCTGGCTTTAAGAAAAGATCTTTATGTGCTCAGTGTTATGTTAAGTCCAACACCAGAAAAACGTAATATCCTAGGAAAGCATCTCAATCTCGGGGTGATCTTAGCCGGGTATTCTGCCAGGGACCTCCAGGGGGTCCAGTCCCGCAGGGCACATCTCCCCCGCCTGTTTTGAATATGATTTCTCATATTACTTTACACAAGCGACACTGGAGTGGGTGTGGCAGACGTGCAGGTGGATGCTGCACCCATGCTTTCTAAACTATAGAGATGACATGAAAGAATGGTAAAACCATATGTTAAAAAATGACTTAATCCATAAGTCTCCAGAAGACAGTTGTATTATACATAACTATAGGGTGGAATCAAGGCTCAGATTTCATCAAATTCACCCATGTTGTTTTGGGTGACTATATATGATTAACTTGGGAAGCAAACTTAAATTTTATGTTAAATCATTTTAAAGAGAATGCTACAAGGTGATACTGTACAACAGAGAAATTATAGAGAAAATTTGTATGTGCCAATCCCAGAGTTATTGCTCTACAGATTTTTATGTAAAACAAATGTGGACAACAGTGATTTATATCTCCATTAAACTCAGATGCATTACCATTTTTATAAGAGTCTGTAATCCAATGTTGTTTAATATACACATATTTACTTTTACTAAGTCCTAAAACACCATGTATCCTGTAGAGAGTGTCTAGGCAAAACTGGATACTTGTTGAACTCACGTCAATTAAATATGCACTCGTGTCCCTCTCCCACCCCTCCCCCTTTCCCAATTCACCATTTCAGTCCATTTTCTGATGCAGTCTTTCTGTTGTTGTTCTTTTACTATGCATCCCTCTCCACGAGAAATAGTTATATCTGGGTTATTGGTACTAGCATCCACATATGAAGGACACCATTTGTCGTTTGTTTTTTCTGGGACTGTGTTACTTCACTTAACATAATGTCTTCTAGTTCCATCCATTTACCTGCAAAGTTCATGATGTTGTCCCTCTTTACCGCTGAAAGGGGGGGGGTACAGATAGACATGAAACCTTTCCGTCAAAAACCTTGCAATTCAAATCTTAAAACTAACTATGGGAAAAGATTTGTGGGTTCCAACAGGACAAAATGTCACCAACTTAATGGCTGAGAAAGAAAAGATACAGATTTGCATTGAATAGGATGTACCAGAAAGTGCCAACTGAAAGGTAGACCCATCTGAACATTGAAAGGAAGAAAAGCCTCAGATTGCCATAAACATCGAACCCCTCTGTGGATCCTACATGTAACAACTATTTGTAATGAGTCCTAATGAAACTTACCTTCTAGGTGCCGCAATGGTTTTGATATGAGAGACTTACTTGCCTCCCCCCCATAGAACAAGGAGAAATATGAAGACGATGAGGTCGCTCTCCAACTGTAAATTGGAGACAACTATTATAGAGGTAATCTCTTATAAAACCGGTAAAACTGCCTTCTTTAATTGGCTGATAGACATAAGAACTGTGAAAAGGATTATTCTCTGTTCAGAACCAATATAATACTAAAGTCCTTAAGCTATGCACTTAAGCAAAATATATCAATACAGGAGCTCTGACATCAGCAATAGATTATTCTACCAGGGAGATGTTGGCCAGGGGATCCAAGGCCCCACAAAAGGTAAAGGCTCCTTGCCTCTAAACTGGGATACCTGCAAGAAGAGAGGTGATAAGGCCCTGCTGCCGAAGACTTGACGTTAACATGGGAAAGATGTATTGAGACCACACATGCAAGTGTACAGATGGCCTCTGGAACATGAGAGAGTGTTACCAAAGGTCATTAAACCAATAAAGCAAATACAGGTCTCCTTGAGTCAAGCAAGACTCCACCGTCAGCACCAGCTACACCTCACCTGCCTGGAAATACTGTGCAGCAGAAGCAGCCATATGCCTGTATATCCCAAATCTAATTGGCTATTGGCTCTCTCCTTGGAGGAATAACCCATGGCTGATGTCACAAGCTTACATCCTCTACAGGTTAGGAGATGT
>VZQC01007278.1:105152-173452 GCA_009823505.1 Rhizomys pruinosus
AAAAAAAAAAAAAAAAAAAGACTTAAAAAAAAGTGGGAGACTCCCATAGAACCTGAAATGGTAAAGACATATACATGCTCACAGCTGAGGAAAACCAACCAATGAACAAAAAAACCCAGCAAATTATTGTATGATAAACATTTTTAAAGCCTTATTTCTAATGAAAAATATGGTTGCCTTAAAACTGCAGCACTCAGGAGGCAGAGGCAGGAAGGCCGGATATACATCCTGAGTTCCAGGGCAGCAGGCATACAGGGAGACTCTGTCACAAAAAAGAAAAAGAAAGAAAGAAAGAAAGAAAGAAAGAAAGAAAGAAAGAAAGAAAGAAAGAGGAAATAAAAGGAAAGAATTGCTTTACCTTATTTTATTAACTCAAAATGGGGCCTGGCAGCATATTTCAGCACCTGAGCACACTGACTGTGCTTGCAGAAGACTCAGGTTTGAATTTCAGAACCCACATGGCAGCTAAGGATACTCTCTTCTGTTCTCCAGTAGACCTGCAGGACAGGGGCCCACTTACACACAGACAGGCATAAAACCCACATACATAAAATAAAAATAAGTATATTAAAATAACTCAGAAGTGTTTATAAAATAATAAAATAATAATACATAAAATAATAATAATAATATACCTGTCAAAAATAAATAATGAACAAAATAATCATGGTTGGATTGAATAAATTCTGCATAGAAATTATTCCAAGAATTTAGTAGTGGGGAGAGGCAAGGTTGCTCAGTGGATAAAGGGACTTGGTGCCGAAACTGATGACTTGAGTTAGTGCACAATCAAGTAGAAGGAGAAAACTGACCCATGTTCTGAAGACAACACACTCATCTGTGTATGCTTGTGTAAATCCCTCCCTCACACCACATACCACAGACACACAAACATACTCGCAGGGTAAATACATGTAAAAAGTTCTGCAAATTTTAAAAATTTAGCAATGAAGGGGCTGGAGAGATAGCCTAGCGGTTAAGAGCTCCGACTGCTCTTGCAGAGGACCCGGGTTCGATCCCCAGCACACACATGGCGGCTAAGAACCGTCTGTAACTCCAATTCCAGGAGAACTCCAGTTACAGGGGAATCCGAGACCCTCTTCTGACCTCCGCGGCATTGCATGCAGACCTACATGCAGTCACTACACTCATACACATACAAAAATAAATAAAATTAAATTAAAAAAAATTTAGCGATGAAAATTGAACACTTGGGAAATGGAATTCTATATTCTAAAAATTTTTTACTAAAAGTAAGGTAATTCATACTGCCATTACAGAATATGTAAAAAATTTTTTAAATCAAAGAAAATTTGTTAATCTATCTGATACACTTCATAACATTTCATATAAACTAATTATTAACTTTGCTTTAGAGTGTTACATTATTAAAATATGATAAACAGGGGGCAGGGATATGGATCAGTGGGCAAAGTGTGTGCCAGGAAAGCATGGGAAACTGACATCTGTGTGCGACACCAACAGGCAGAACCCCATAAGTGATTGAACAGAGAATTCATGAACATTACGTTCAGTGGCAGAGCCTGTATCAAAAACTGTGAGCAATATACACCAACTAACATCGTCCTCTGGCCTTCATACAGAGGCACATTGCATGCACTCTCAAGTAATTGTGGTATATGGGGGGAGAGTATGTACGCATACTTTAGAATAATATAAAATTAAAGGGAAAATGTGAGTTCTTAAACATGTTTTGCAATTAATAAACAGTTTAATCTCAGACGTCATAATTTTGGTATATGTGTGAAAAGCATATATGCATATTTTGGAGCAATACAAATTGGAGGGAACAACAACAAAAGGACTAGGTCAAAGAACTGATTGAAACTGTAAACTTCAGGCCAAAACAATAAACCTCCGCATAGATAAACTAAAAAGACTGAAGAAAAAAGATTCAAGACATGTATGGAAAAATGCATGAACTCAGGTGGGATGAGGGGCATAGAAAGGGGAATGAGTCTAAACTTGGATTGAGAAATGTTGCATGAGTTGCACAAAATTCAATAAAAAAGAAAAAAGATGCCTGCACCCGCACAAACCTGAACACAGATATGAGAAACCCACATATGTGAAAATAAAATGTGAAATAAAATATTTATGAATTGTTTGATTCAAAAGATGTATTTTGAAACAAATTTACTTTCTCTCTCTCTTTTTTTTTTTTTTTTTTTTTTTATTTATTTTTCGTCTTTTTGAGACAGGGTCTCCCTGTAGCCCCAGCTGTCCTGGAACTCGCTCTGTAGACCGGGCTGGCCTTGAAGTCACAGAGATCCACCTGCCTCTGCCTCCCAAGTGCTAGGATTAAAGGTGTGCACCAAAGGAAATGAATACAACTAAAAGAAAATAAAGTAGAGGTTTCAAAAGGAATTGAAGTCTAAATATAGTATGGATTTCAAAATGTGCAAAGTGAGGGCTGGAGCGATGATGACTCACTGCTGAAGAAAACTGGCTGCACTGCCAGAGGGCCGAGTTTGGTTCTAACACTTAAAAATAAATAAATGACTATGCATAAATAAAATTTAATGTTTAACATGTACGCAGTTGAAGGATATTGCATATAGACAGGGAGATTTCCAAGTTTACAGTATATCGTGTGTAAAGTAATATCAAATGAGAATGCAGATCTTTTTTTTTTGGTCTTCTTGAGACAGGGTCTCCCTAAAAGATCCGCCTGCCTCTGCCTCCCAAGTGCTAGGATTAAAGGCGTGCACCACCACACCCGGCTAAATGCAAATCTTACCCTCACACTGTGAACATTCATTATATTTTGTTTGCAGTATAAATAGATTACCAAATATAAGGCTTACCAAACATAAAGTGAAGGGAGAAACCAAAAACACTTTATATTGAAGACAGTATAAGTTTTGTCTCTGTCATATGGAGACATACTTCCTCAATTATTAAGAAGAAAATGTGCACCACTACCTTCTCTATTACAGTCATTTTCTTCCTTTGTAACTTTAAACATTTTTGAAATTGCCACCAAAATTAGAGTATTTAATTTCTTATAACTTAATCCCACTTCAATTTTTATAGGAAATCCCAATTTAGAAACTGTTAATTATATTCTTTTTAAGGATTTTAATGTATTTGGATGCATTTGAGTTAAATTACCCAAAAGTAAATTATAAAACAAGAGTGAATGTTTTTTCAAGAAATGGAAGTGGATATTTAAAAGACGATAGGAATAGAATAGATAGCATTTTTGTTATTGTCTTGAATATACTCGGTTCATCATAAGGAATCAATTGTTCTGTACAACTATTGAAATTGAGGATTGGATCTAGTAACTCATCAGCAATTCTATATCAAACAACAGGCTTCATATTACAAAGTGAATGAGTTCGTGGATCCTACTAGTGACAACTATTTTTAATGATTCCTAACGAAGCTTACCTTCTAGGTGCCGCAAAGGTTTTAATACAAGAGACTTTCTTAACTCCCCCCCATAGAATAAGGAGAAATATGATGATGATGAGGTCGTTCTCCAGCTGTAGATTGGAGCCAGCTGTTATAGAGGTATTCTCTTGTAAAATCAGCCTGCTACCTAGAGATGATGTCTTCTAAAATCAGTAAAACTGATTTTAATTGACTAATGGACATAGAAACCCTTAAAAGGATTATTCTCTATTCAGAAACAAATATAATCAAAGTCTCCTTAAGCTATGCACTTAAACAAAATATACTAATACAGAGCTCTGAATATCAGCAATGATTATTTACCAAGGAGATGTGGCCAGGGGATCCAAGCCCCACAAAAAGTAAAGGCTCCTTGCCTCCAAACTGGGATATCTGCAGAAAAGAGAGGCAATAAGGCTGCTGTTGAAGACCTGATACAACATGGGAAAGATGTATGGAGTCCACACTTGCAAGTATACAGATGGTCTCTGGAATGCCAGAGAGTGTTACCAAAGGCCACAAACCAATATATAGCAAATATAGGTCTCCTTGAGTCAAGCAAAACTCCTCCGTCACACCAGCTACACTCATCTGCCTGGAAATACTGGCAGCAGGGCAGCCATATGTCTGTAATCCAAATCTAATTGGCTATCAGCTCTCTTCTTGGAGAATAACCCAGGTGATGCCCAAGCTTACATCCTAATGTTAGGAGATGTTATCAACCACACGAAGACCCTGCATACTTAACAGAAGAAAATGTAATTCATGAATTTACATACCATCCAAACATCTGTTGTCTATACCAAAGTAACCTACCATAACATTAGTAATGTTTAATACCTATATATCTAATTGTGTATGTGCTTCATTAGTAGGATTGAAAGGTATTTGCCGGACAAGCTGGCAGCCCATGAAAGAACACCAGAACTGACTAGAGACCAAGAACAGCTCCAGGAAAGTAGAATGTTTGCTTCTCATCCACCTGTGCCCCTTTTTCAAAGCCTAGGGAACAATCTTGCAGAAGAGGGCTGGTAGAATGTAAGGTGCGATTGGGGTGTAATGTGAAGCTACAACAATATAGACTGGACACTCATTTGATCAACTGATTGGGAATACAAGCCCCCCCCCCTTGCTGGATGTGGACCCATGAGCTGTGTGGGTTTGGGCACAACTGCTTGCAATTGGTTTTACATGAAGGATGCTTGTACTCACAAATTATCACTTGTGTTAAAAAAAATGAAACAAAAACAAAAGCAGAGAAAGTTGCATAAAACTTATGGCAGAAGAATGATCTGGATGTATCTGAGGAATGAAGCGTCAGGGGTGGGGTGGGGGGAAGGGAAGGGGATATATGCCTGAACTGAATTGGAAATAAAAAAAAATTTAAAAAAAAAAAAAAAAAAAAAAAAAAAAAAGACTCAACCAAACTGTTTGGTTTGCTAAAATTATGTTTACAATAATACAAATATTAAAAATGCCATTAAACTTGAGATTTTAAGATATAAATTTAACAATTACAAGGATACTTTTATATTTTAGAAACAAGTTGTTCTTCAAAACATAATATGCTTAACATGGGTTTCATGATATTCAATTAGGCACCTGATCTCTAGAACAACATTCCTATATGTCCAAAAAGTTTTGTATGTGATAAAATCCAAGGAAACAGGAAAATTGTTTTATATTAATTTTTAGAGAGAAACTATAGAAATAGTCCAAAGGGGAAAAAAATGAAAAGAAGATTAAGATATTGGCATCTCTGTTCCCCTAACTGCTGGATCTCCCTCTCTTCTGCATGGCTCTACCTACAGCACTTTTCACCTCTCTGTTTCTAAGACAATAAATAAGCGGGTTTAGCATGGGGATCACAATGGTGTAAAACACAGAAGCTACTTGATCCTTTCCCAAAGAGTAGGACTTACTTGGCTTTAAATATGTAAAAATCAGAGTAATGTAAAAGATGGTGACCCCCAGGAGATGAGAGACACAAGTGGAGAAGGCTTTTTGCTTTCCTGATGTGGAGTTAATTTTCAAAATAGTAGAGAGAATACACACATAGGACACCAATAGAGTGATAAGGGACACTAGAAGAGTGGAACCTGCAAAGATGACTATAATGGTTTCAACGTCATGTGTATCAGTGCAGGACAGAAATAAAAGTGGAGATGTATCACAATAAAAATGATGGATGACATTGGAGTTGCAGAAGTGCAGTGGTATCATGTTAAGCACAGTGACAGAAGAATCAACAGCTCCAATCATATAGGACCCAGAGACAAGGACACAGCAGAGCCTTGTGGACGTGATAACTGGGTAGTGTAGAGGATTACAGATAGCTATATAGCGGTAATAAGCCATTGATGTGAGAATGAAACATTCAGTAGCTGCCGAGAGGATCAAGAAATACAGCTGGGTGAAGCAGCCAATGAAAGAAATGTTCTTGTTGGAGGTCAGCAGGTTCTCTAAGGTTTTAGGACTTATGACATTTGAGTAACTGGTCAAGGAATGACAGGTGGGTGAGAAAGAAATACATTGGGGTGTGAAGCTGGGCATCTAGACGAATGATGAGAATCATCCCTATGTTCCCCAGCACCGTAACGAGGTACATCAGGAGAAACAGTACAGAGAGGACCAGCTGGACCTCCTTGGTGTCTGTCAGTCCCATGAGGATGAAGTCTGGCTCCTGTGTGTAATTCCAGGTGGCCATAGTGAACTGCCTTGAACTGGTAGGAAATAATAGGTGATGCATAGGTTGTATCATTTCACAACGTTTTTTATTTATATAACTAAATATACCTTATCATGTAAGCAATTTGATTATATATAATAAAATTGCTTACATGATATGGTATATTTAGTTATACCATATCATGTAAGCAATTTGATAACAAGATAGGAGTACAAACTTACTTCTGAATATGACATAAGTGGTAACATTCTTTATTATACAAAGAAAACTGATACTCTAAATTTTTAAAATGTATTTAATCTAATGTAATTCTGGATGCATTTCAAAAGCCTCAAGGAAAGAACTGTGGGAGTTTGAACCACAAAGAATTATACATGCTTAACCACATAGACATGTTCAGTGGATTCAAGCTTTAAACAATGCATTCCTGCATGAAACATCTTGTCCCTAATAATATATTATGTACAGTTTTATATTTGTATATGTCAGGCAAAACAAATTTAATTTAAAATGTGTATAGAAAAATATCTACGTTAAATTTCATATCCTACTATCATCTACTCATTTTTACTAAGGAAAAAAAGGACAAAATTCACATAAGGTATATGAACATAATAGAAATTAATCTTGAGGCTGCGATCATGTCACAGTTGAAAGAGCATGCTCATGGTTCCATGTTTCTCTGTTTGTTATTTCAGTAGATCAAAACAGTGTTGCACACATATAACACACAAATAGGGAAAATAGTGTATCATTTTCTACTTCCTCCTTTGTAATATCAATGAACACAAACTACAAATAAATTTCCATTTTCATGACCTTTAATAGATTACATGAAGACATAACTATTGAAAAGAAGGGATGTCTGGTTTCCTGACAACTCTAATTAGATTTATGCTAATATTCCATTGTTAGATTGTCATTATTATGTGTACAATATCATTTAATCACTCCTAAATCTATACTGCCACAATCCTCATGTTACATCCCTAAGTGCCAAATGACCTCTGTAAACATTTTTGATATTGTCTTTGTCTTATTTTGGCTCTTTCAAGTCTCCACAAATTAATAGTACTTACTCAGAGTCAAGTTGACAAGAAGCAAAAGAAAAAAATATCTTTTTCGGACATCAAGTGATTGAAAATATTCTCACAATTTAAATAAGAAATCAGTTTAGTAATGAGAAAATGCCAGTTGTGGAGCATTATTTGTGAATTTTTGTGCCTTTATTTTCTTAAATTCAGAAATAAATGACATTATCCATGATCTTTGATTGACGATTTGATGAAAAGTAAATACTGTTGTGAAGGTATAGGCCACACGAATCCCAGGGAGCTAGTGTCAGTATAAGCAGTACACTGTGTGCCTTGATTGCCTGCCTTATAACTCCTGGACAACTCAAGTAAGAATGCTGAGATTCCAAAAGCATGTGGTCATCCTCAGGGGCCCGATTTCCAAGCAAAATTACTTGGAAAGGGCTGAAGTTTGAAGGATTAATTCACAAAGTTTCTGCTTTGTCCCTGGGTACCATACAAGGACATAAATGATTAATCTGGTTTCAGTTCTAATGTCCTCTAATTAATCATAAGCTTATGGATTCATTAAATTTCAGAAGCATTATAGTCAAATAGCATTTTAAATACTATGGAAGGGAATAAATTTTCAGAGTTAGTTTGTGAATGACTCCCTGATGGTGGAATGAAAAATTTTGAAGACAGAAACATTTCAAATTGAAAAGTAGGATACTTTCAGGGTTAAAATGTGCTCAATAAAAACAATAGAATATAGAACAATTCACAGAAGTCATCAAAAGTCAGTAGGATTTCTTTCAGGGTTAAAATGTGCTCAATAAAAACAATAGAATACAGAACAGTTCACAGAAGTCAGCAAAAGCTATTCTAAACTTGTTCATATTTTGTTACATTTTTCATAATTATTTCCCTTTGTGCATAAAACATGGATTTTCACAATTAACATTTTATTTTTTATTTATTTATTTTTTTTATTTCCGTACGTGTATGAATGTATTGTGTGCATGCAAGTCTGTGCACCCATGACGTGCAATGCCGCGGAGGTCAGAAGAGGGCGTCGGACTCCCCTGGAACTGGAGTTCTCCTGGAATTGGAGTTTCAGACGGCTCTCGGCCGCCATGTGGGTGCTGGTGATCGAACCCGGGTCCTACAATTAACATTTTATAAAAAATCATTATTTCATGATCATTTTAAGATACATTTATATAAATCATGACAAGTTTTATGTTAATCTTTTATAAATTCCATGATGTCCTATACCCTGAATGGGCTGGTGTCCCATCATTCAGAAAATGAATTGTTAAAGTCACAAGCTGATAAACACACATATTTTTAGGATTTTAATATTTGGAGCTGAGAAGATGGTTACCTGTGTTCAATTCCTAGCAACCATATGGTGGCTAACAACCATTCAGTACCAGAGGAACCAACACCCACTTCTGACCTCTGAAGGCATTATAGCCATGTGTTCACTTACATACATGCAGGTAAAACACTCATACACATAAAATAAACCAATAAACAATAAACTAAAATGTATTTACTTGTTTATTTACTTATTTATGTATTTAGGTGCATTTAAGCCTAGAACTGCACTTTTGGATGTTTGCTAGCACTGTGTTAGTGCTGGGAACCAGGATTCTCCTTAAAAGTAGCAAGTGAACTTAATTGCTGAGTAATCTCTTTAGCCCTCAGAAAACTATACTGCTTTAGTCACTTCAAGGATGGTTGATATTCTCCTTATGATTTACTGATGTAATGTATGTCATCAGCATGTGATACTTGTGGTATGCTTCCTGTGTTAGAGTATTTTATTAAAAACAATGACAACTGGGAGGCTTGAGACATGGCTCAGCTATTAAAAGCACTGGTTGCTCTTGCAGAGATCCCAGGTTGGGTTCCAGGTAGCAACATACCTGCTAACAACATAAAACTACAGCTCTGGGGGACTCAACACCATTTTCTAGTATTTATGGGGATTATAGAACATGGGTACTCATTCACACAGGCAGGAAATGTACTCATATACATAACATTAAAAAATAAGTAAAATATATTTTGGAAAATGACATTGATAATAAATCTGAAATTAGTGAACATGTTGCAACTTATTTAGGTATAAAAAGCTCAGTTCACATGACATGACTGGGACAAATGTTTCTTGAAAAGAAATGTAACAGTCTTAAAACATGAGATAAAAGACTAAATATTTCTTATGAGATTACCTTTCAAAGCTAGAAAGAATGAAGAATATTGTAGTATAGCCAGTATGCTGAGAATTACACATGCTCAGAGCTTGTCCCTCATCAACCTAACCTGCCCTAGTTAGGTGAGACCATACAAGCAGCTTTGCAGACCTGGGCCATAAACGAGTCCGTGACAGCTCGCCCTCTGTCTGCGTTCACCGGATTCCCAGGGTCTGTGTTTTGATTCTGTGCCTCTCACCCCCATTCCTTCTTTGGTCAGACCCCGAAATTCCCCAGCAGGTCTGGGGGATTGTCAACATCTGGCACCCAACTGTGGTTTTTCAACACCCCCCAACCCTGTGCTGGCGAGGCACCCCCTTCCTTGATCGGTGAGTAGGCCCCATTCTGTGTTCTTTGCCCTTTCGGCCAGTGTTAGGGTGAGTACCTGGCCCCCACCCTCCCCCCCCACACCCCTCTCCTCCCTTACCATTTCCTGCCCTCATGGATAATATTACTCCCCACATTCAGGAGCCATGGACAACTGCCCCACTCCTCCAGACCCGTGGCCTTAAAATGAAATCCCAGGACTTGGATTCATTTGGGAGGAGACTTCTCAGTGCAAACTATGTAAGCCAGATGAACATGAACCAAAGTATTCCCAGAGCTAAATGACTTTAGATGCCAACCCAAATTACTATACCCAGCAAAAATGTCAATCATAGTTGAAGGAGAAAGAAAAGTCTTTCATGACATAAACAAAATGAAAGAACACATGCTACAAAAAAACCAACACTTCAGAAAATACTTGAAGCAATTCAAAGAACAGAGGAAAGGAGCAAATATCCTTAAGCAACCCAAGAGAGAAATTAATAAAAGCATAACAGAGTAAATAAATACCTAGACCAAGAATGCAAATGAAAAATAAGTTGAAAAGAAAAAAAACATGCATCTCTCAATAATAACCTTAAATATTAATGGTCTAAACTTCTCAAACAAAAGACATAGACTGGAAGAATGGATTAGGAAACAGAATCCATCTATATGCTGCCTCCAAGAAACCCATCTCACCCTCAAGGTCAGACAACACCTTAGTAAGTGAAAGGATGAAAAAAGTATTCCAAGCAAATGGTACCAAAAAAGAAGTAGGGGTGGGTATTCTAATATCAGACAAAATAGACCTCACAATAAAATTAATCACAAAAATCAAAGATGGCCACTATACCTTATCAACAGAACAACTGACCAGGAAGATTTCATAATCTTAAATGCTTATGCACCAAACTCTGGTGCACAGAAATTTATAAACACAACCCTCGGGACCTCAAGACACAGATTAATCCCAGCATACTAATAGTGGGGGACTTCAATACCCCACTGAGCCACCTGGATAGGTTAACTGGAAAAAAAATAAACAGAGAGACATCAGAATTGAACAATAAAATACACCAAATGGACCTCACAGATATCTACAGAATATTCCACCCAAACAGCAGAGAATATATTTTCTACTCAGGGCCCCACGGAACATTCTCCAAAATCATCCACATACTGGGACACAAAAGAAATGTCAACAAATACAAAAGGATTGAAATTATTCTATGCAATCTATCAGACCACAGTGCAATAAAGCTCAATATTAACACCATGGTAAGCCCTACTAACTATAAGAACACATGGAGACTAAACAACACAATCCTGAACAATGAGTGGGCCAGGGAAGAAATAAAGAATGAAATAAATGGATTCCTGAAACTAAATGAAAATGATAATACACCACTACAAAACATGTTGGATACATTAAAGTCAGTCCTAAGAGGGAAATTTATAGCCCTAAGTGCCCACATTAACAAAAAATAAAACAGAAAGAGAACAAGTAAACGATCTAACACTGCAGCTAAAAGCACTTGAGAGACAACAACAAATGAACCCTAAACCCAACAGGCAGGAAGAAATAACAAAAATTAGAACAGAAATCAATGAAATATAAACAAAGAAAACAATACAAAAATCAATGAATTAAAAAGCTGGTTCTTTGAAAAAATAAACAAAATAGACATCTAGACCAGTTAACAAAAAGAAAGAAAGAGCAACTCCAAATCAATAGCATTTGTGATGAAAGGGGAAAACATCACAACAGATAAAGGAAAGATCCAGACAATCATAGGAGACTTCAAAAACCTATACTCTACTAAACTTGAAAAACTAAGAGAAAAGGATGAATATCTGAAATCCTGGGCTTCATCAAAGCTTACCCAAGAAGAGATTGACAGCTTAAACAGACCCATAATATTTTAGGAAATTGAAGATGTAATAAAAAGCCTCCCAACTAAAAAAATCCCAGGCCCCGATGGTTTCACAGCAGAATTTTATATAACATTTAAAGAGGTCATACAACCATTACTACTCAAACTTTTCAGAAGGATACAAACAGAGGGAAATATCCCAAATTCCTTCTATGAAGTCAGTATCACTCTAATACCAAAACCAGGCAAAGATACAAACAAGAAAGAAAACTATAGACCCATTTGACATCTGCCAAATTCTCAACAAAATACTTGCAAATCACATACAGACCCATATCAAAAAGATCATCCATCATGACCAGGTTGGATTCACGCCAGAGATGCAGGGATGGTTCAACATACATAAATCAATAAATATCATAAAACACATAAATGAACTTAAAGACAAATCCACATGATCATCTCAATTGATGCAAAAAAAGCTTTTGACAAAATCCAGCATCCCTTCATGCTTAAAGTTCTAGAGGGAATTGGACTGGAGGGATCATTCCTCAATTTAATCAAAGTCATATACAAGAAACCCACAGCCATCATCATCCTAAATGGAGAAAAGTTGGAGGCATTCCCCTTAAAGGCAGGAACACAGCAAGGCTGTCCACTATCACCACTCCTCTCCAATATAGTGCTTGAAATGCTTGCTAGGGCAATAAGGTCAGAAAGCAAAATAAAATGAGTACTAATTGGAAAAGAGGAACTAAAACTAGATGATATGATAGTTTACCTAAGGGATGCTAAAAACCTCCATCATAAAACTCTTAGAAAGAATTAAAATTTCAGTAAAGTGGCAGGATACAAAATAAACCTAGAAAACCCAGTAGCCTTTCTTACACCAACAATAAGCAACTGGAGAAGGAATATAAGGGGACTTTCCCAATCACAATAGGCTCAAAATATACTTAGGAATAAACCTAACCAAAGACACCAAAGACCTCTACAACAAAAATTTTAAAACCCTGAAGAAAGAGATTGAAAATGACATCAAAAGATGGAAAGATCTCCCATGTTCATGGATTGGAAAAATTAATATAATAAAAATGTCCATTCTACCCAAATTAATATACAGATTAAATGAACTCCCAATAAAATCCCCATGAGCTTTTTCACAGACTTAGAAAAAAACATCCTTTAATTCATATGGAAAAGCAAAAGACCCAGAATAGCTAAAGCAATCCTGAGTGAAAATTGCAATACTGGGGTGATTACATTACCAGACTTCAAGATATATTACATGGCTATAGTCATAAAGACAGCCTGGTACTGGCAATAAAACAGAACCCTTGACCAATGGAACAAAACTGAAGATCCAAACTTGAGCTCATATAACTTCAGCCACCTCATATTTGACAAAGGGGCCAAAAAAGCTCAATGGAGGAAAGATAGCATCTTCAGCAAATGGTGTTGGCAAAACTGGATCACCATTTGTAGAAGAACAAAATTAAACCCCTACCTCTCTCCCTGTACAAAAATAAACTCCAAGTGGATCAAAGATCTCACCTAAAGCTACTTAAAATAACAAAGTAAGACAACAAATGACTTACTCAAAAGATGGAGTAAAGAGCTAAACAAAGACTTCACCAGTAAAGAAGTAAAGATGGCTGAGGAACATCTTAAAAAGTGTTCATCATTACTACTTAAGGAAATGCAAATTAAAACCACAATAAAGTATCATCTCTCTCCAATAATTTTAGCTAAGATCAAGAAAACAAAAGAAACCAAATGCTAGAGAGGTTGTGGGGAAAGGGGAATACTCATCCATTGCTGGTGGGAATGTAAACTGGTACAACCACTGTGGAAAGCAGTGTGGAGAATCCTTAAAATACTCAAAATGAGCCTACCACCTGTCCCAGCCATACAACTCCTGGGTATATACCCACAAGATGCATCCTACCGCAAAGATACATGCACAGCTATGTTTATTGCAGCTCTTTTCACAATAGAAAAGACCTGGAACCAACCCAAATGCTCCTCAACTGATGACTGGATAACAAAAATGTGGTACATCTACACAATGGAGTTCTATGCAGCGGTAAAGAAAGATGACATCATGAGCTTTGCTGGTAAATGGATGGACATGGAAGCAATTATGCTAAGTGAAGTAACACAGTCCCAGAAAAAGAAAAGGCAAATGGTTTCCTTCATTTGCAGATGCTAACACCAAATCCCCTTTTGGCAGGCAAACTGAGCAACATTATTATTATATTTCATTGTATCTGAAAGCAACTGTGCTATTCCAATGTGAATCTCTTGATGGTCTCTAGAATTGTCTTACCACTTGTATTCACACATTGTAATTACTGTATATGAATGGAAGATATGTATTCATATTCTAAAAAAAAAGAACATAAAATTACACATCTTTTTACCTGCATGCAACTTTACTATTAAAATGTGGTTCTCTAAATGTGTTTAGGAATTAACCTATAGTTTATTTTCAGAATTTGTAATTTTGATTTATGTGTGGAGTGTATATATGCATATTTTGGAATAATATAAAAGTAAAGGGAACAAAAAAGAGAGAGAAAACCTATTCAAAAAACTGACCAAAGCAGTAAACTTATGCATCGACAAGGTTATAAAAGACTGAGAAAAAGATGCAAGACAGGACTTACCATGTATGACAGAATCCATAGCTCTGTTGGGGAGCAGGGAGACATAAGGGATGGGCATGGATGGGGAAGTGAGTCTAAATTTGATTTAGGAATGTATGTTTCTCTCAGTTTTTTTTTTCATTTTTTAGCTATAAGAGAAAGATGCAGGACAGTTATGGCAGAATACATGATCTGGAATGGGGTGGGGGTGGGGGGGAAGGGAAAGGGAAATATGCCTGAACTGAATTGGAAAATGATGTACGAAATGCACAAAGCATCAATAAAAATTAAATTAAAAAAAAGAAATGTTGTATGAAATGCACTCAATAAAAATTAACTTAAGAAAAAAAAAACATTAGGACTGGAGAGATAGCCTAGCGGTTAAGAGCGCCGACTGCTCTTGCAGAGGACCTGGGTTCTATCCCCAGCACCCACATGGCAGCTGAGAACCATATTTAACTCCAGTTCCAGGGGAATCTGACACCCTCTTCTGACCTCCATGGCATTGCACGACACGGGTACACAAACCTACATGCAGACAGTACATTCATACACATAGAAAATAAATAAATAAAATTAAAAAAGAAAAAAAAACATTATCCTAAGGATTCTGTTTGAGGTTATTTTAAAATTATTTATGAATGAGAATAAGGGACCTCCAGGGCACCCTATTTCTCCCCTGTTTCATTCTGGTGACAAGAAGAGACCTGCTAAATTCTAACATATTTATTTCATTGTCCTGAAAGAAGATTTGCATGGGGATTTGGTGGCTAAGTGGGTAAACTCCTTTATCTATCTTGCCTTGGGGTTCTGGGGAACACAAAAAGCTCTACTTGTCTGAGAGAAGAAAGTGAAGCTTAAAGGGCTTCTCTGAAGGCTTCTGCTTGTGTTTTGTTTTGCTTGTTTTATATTCACAGTTCCTCTCTCTAATTCATGGGAGAAAGGGAAGAAAACACTCAGGAGCACTCAGAAAGGTTTATCTAGGACCTAGGCCATCCTATTAGGTACCACAAACTTAGTTCTTTTCTAAGAGAAAAGTGAGTTTAATTTGTGAAATCTGAGGATCCCAGAGGCTTTGAGTTCTGTTTGGCAATGGACACATTTTCTTTCTTGAAGTCAACTTCCATAGGCAAAAGGTACCCAAGAGGCCAGAAGACGGTATCAGATCCCCTAGAACTGGAGTTACTGACAGTTGTTAGGGACTATGTGGGTGCTGGGATTCAAATCCCTGTCATCTGAAAGAGAAGCCAGTGTTCTTAACTCTCTGAGCCAGCTCTCCAACCCCTCTTCTTGGGCACATAGAAATGAAAACAACGACATTCCAACCAGTTTCTATAGCCCACTATAGGATAATTTAGACTTTCTTTCAAGTGGATTTGTCTTGGACATCAGATGCCTCCACACATTGTGCTACAGAATGAGAGGCAAAGCTATGAATCCAGCCACCTTTCCCAAATAGCCAGGCAATGTAGGGTTAAGGACGGGTCTGGTAAGCAAAGATGACTTGTCTATGGTGCTCTTGGATCCCTCTGGAGCCATGCTGTGCTAGGCTGCTGGGGCTCCTCCCCATGATAAACATGAGAGGAGAGCCTAAGGGGCCTTGCAAGTGAAGATTTCCCCCCATTAGCACTGTAGAGAGCCCAGTGAAACCTCTCTTAAACGGAAGATTTTTTTAATTTGTTTTGCTATTTCTGTTTTATATACAATATTTTATTGACATTTTGCATATTTCATACATCATTTCTCAGTCCAATTAAGACACATCCCCCTTTCCATGCCCCTCCACCCCACCACAGTTTTGCATTCTGCCATGCATGTCTTGCATGTTTTTATCAGTCTTTTTTTTGCACATTTTTTTCCTTTTAATTTTATATTACTCTAAAATATGCCTACATATCCTCCACCCATACACCAATATTACAAAATCTGAACATAAAGTGGTAGGTAAATTCTCAAGCCCATTAAGGGTCTTCACAATGGAGTTCTATACATAAGTAAAGAAAGAAGACATCATGAACTGTGCAGGTAAATGGATAGAACTAGAAGACCTTATGCCAAGTGAAGTAATACAGTCCCAGAAAAACAAACAGCATATCCTCGTTTGTGGATGCTAGCACCAAATCCCTAGTTGCAAAGCAAACCAGGCAAGCATTGTCTATGTTATATTTCATTTTTATAAGTAAACAGAACTTTTTATAGACTCTGCTCCTCAGCCTTTCTGCAGGAGGTGTGTGGGGGAGGGTTGAGCCTCCCTGCTTTTAAGTGAGAGGTGCACACTGCTTTCCCTGGAAAGAGAAATTTACTGAGACACCTTGTGACAATCAATGAATTTTACATCAGACAAATGAGATTATATCCTATGTCTATATGGGATTCAGAATTTTGACATTGTTATGAACTGTTTATAAAGAGCATTATTTGAGCTTTTAACTCCTGTATGGTATATTTACTGATTTCTACGGTACTATTACAGATTTTTACATTGTTTAACAGGTATATTCCTGTTTTTAAAAGGGATTACTTTGTATTTTGACATGTTTTTTACAGCATGTTTACAAGTTTTTAAAGGAGACTCAGTTTGTTACTTTTTTTTGCAAGATACATTTGATTGTTTCTAAAGAGAACTTTAAGTCTTTCTAGCCATATGTGTCCAAAACAAGCCAGCTAACAAGTGGAGCTGACACTGTGATAGCTAGATCTGGGAAGCTCACATAAATTTGCAGTACCCCAAGGACTAAATGTTACTAAAGACAAGCCACCGCCAACAGGTAGTTACAGCAATCTAGACAAAATGAGATAGGATGCTTGGGTGGGAATCTTAAAATGTAGGCTCCATTGGTCTTATTTCCAGGACCTAAGAGTGCAGCCATTTCTGCACTCTGACTCCAAGCCTGCTTTTCTGAGATAGACTACCTCCTTTTTGAGACTCAGTTCCTCCATGCTAATGTTCCAGTACCATCATGTCCTGGGGACACCTGTTTTTCACTTTCAACTTTCAATGACATGGACAGACTAAAGGGAAAGGTAATTTTGAAATAATCATTTTCCAAATTTTACATGCTATCATTTAATATATTCCTTTTACCCAGATTATGGATTCTTAATCTAAGATCTTGTACAGTATAATAGATGTATCTATTATATTTATTATATAACATATATAATTACATATATGAATATGTATGTATGTTCTCCTACATATATATATTTAAAAAATATATATAACCAGATAGACTTCTTTTTTAACAGAATTCACTTTGAGAGAAACCAGGGTTGTCTTGTATTTAACTTTAAAAAGTCGTATGAACTGACAAAGTATAAATTTAAGAAAAATTAGAGGGAATACTTAAAGATAAATTATGATTCAGCCCATGAGAGAGTCAGATTAGGAAACCTTCAGTAACATATAATCATTAGAAGTTGGCTGACTTCTCTGCTACATCAAGGCCAATATTTTCTGCAGAATTATTATGGATGACAGGTCTTGAACATGCATAATAAGATTAACAATGCAAAATTTGTAAAGAATCATTCAAAGTCACAAGGCTTTAGAGAGTCACATGAGTAAAGTGAATAGTCTAGACTTCCCCTATTTTTAATAAGGAATAAGAAGTTAAAGGTATTCAAGCCCATGTTGGTAAGATAGGAAGTTAGTGACTAATCTGATAGATGTCCCTTTTTCTCATAATCACTTCTGAGAAAGATATGATTTCTTGAGGATACTCAGGAGAGGGAGACAAAGGTATGGAAGATTTTTCAAAATACCTCCTCTTATCACACAGATAGGTAATCATTGGTCATCTCAGGGTGTTCCTGGAAAGACTCCCCAACATTTATCTTTACCCATTGGGAACTCCTTAGTCCACTTTATATATATATATAAAACCTGTGATGTTTTCTGCACTCAGGATTGTCCTGAATATACACTGGAGTACAAATAGTGGTCCCTCATAGGAAATATCCAGAGGAAGGGTACTTAGTAAGAGTTTAGGTTATCTGTCTTCATTTATACATATAAGCTAATTGTGTGTACAAGCTTCCAAACATCCAGTGACCTAAAAAAGACACATCTTTGACACTGATAAAGGTAAATAATTTTGTCAGCATGATCCTTCTTAATTGTGGTTGTGAACTGTCCTATACACATGGCTTTATAAAGGTTAGAAATATCAGACAATATCTTAAAATCAAATGTTTTGTCTTTTATCAATCCTTTTTCTAGTATAGGACTCAGTAAAACAAGTGTAAACATGTTATAAGGAGGACAGATGCTTTCAGTCCAGCCAGTAGTCACTGGACTCAAGAACTGTTCACCCCAATGTAAATGACTAAGTTAAGTTCTACAGAAAAACAAATGCATATTTGCATGAATTATTCTAGAAAATATTATTATTTTTATTTTATTATGTTATGAGTGTATTGCTTGCATGTATATAAGTTTGCTTGTGTCCTACAGTGCTCAGAGATGTCAGAAAAGGGTGTCAGATTCCCTAGAAATATAATTATGCATGGTTGTTAGCCACCATATAAATGGTCGTAATTGAACTGAGATTTTCTGAAAGAGCAGCAAGTGCTCCTGAGATGTTGTGAGATGTTGCTCAATCCACAGACTTATTTGTTCTTTATACCTCTTTTCTATCCATGCTTTGAATAATGTTTTGGGTGAGCCCATCATTTGGGATTTCTTTATATTTTCTATAAACCTTCCTTCTGCCTGTCATGTGCTTATAGGTCCATGATGTGTCTAACTTCAATCTGGGCTCAAACCCAGCAAGGTTTATGTGTTGTCGTTGTTGCTGTTTTCCTACTATCCACCTTCCCTTCCTAAAGGCAGCTGCTGAGATTTACAGCCTGTCCTGAGGAATTTTACTTTTTTTTCTTTTTTTTGATGCTTTGTGTATTTCATACATCATTTTCCAATTCAGTTCAGGCATATATCCCCTTCCCTTCCCCCGACCCCACCCCTACCCGTCCCAGATCATGCATTCTGCTGTACGTTTTCTGCATCTTTCTCTGCTTTTTTTTTTGTTTTGTTTTCATTTTTTTTAACCATAAGTGATAATTCGTGAGTACAAGCATCCTTCATGTAAAACCAATTTGCAAGCAGTTGTGCCCAAACCCACACAGCTCATGGGTCCCACCATCCAGCAGGGGGGGCTTGTATGTTCAATCAAGTTGAACAAATGAGTGTCCAGTCTATATTGTTGTAGTTTCATCATTAACCCCAATCACAGCCCTTACATTCTACCACGCCCCCTCTTCCGCAGATTGTTCCCTAGGCTTAGAAAAGGAGCAAAGGTGGATGAGAAGCAAAACACTCTACTTTCTGTTATAGAGGTATTCTGTTGTAAAATTGGTAAAACTGCCTTCTTTAATTGACTAATGAACATAGAAACTCTGAAAAGGATTATTCTCTATTCAGAGCCAAATATAATGCTAAAGTCTCCTTAAGCTATGCACTTAAACAAAATATATTAATACAGGAGCTCTGACATCAACAATGGATTTTTCTACCAAGGAGATGTTGGCCAGGGGATCCAAGCCCCCACAAATGGTAAAGGCTCCTTGCCTCCAAACTGGGATATCTGCAGGAAGAGAGGTGATAAGGCTCTGCTGTTGAAGACCTGATATAAACATGGGAAAGATGTATGGAGACCGCACTTGCAAGTATAGAGATGGTCTCTGTGATGCCAGAGAGTGTTACCAACGAGCACTAAACCAATCAAGGCCAAAATTGAGTCTTCTAGTCAAGCAAGACTCACCGTCAGCAGCAGATCACCTCACCTGCAGAACTTACTGTTGCAGCAAGTGGCAGCACATATGTCCTGTATATCCAAATCTAATTGTCTATTAGCACTCTCCTTGGAAGAATAACCAACGGATGATGCCACAAGTATACATCCCAATCCTAAATAGGTTAGGAGATGTTATAAACCACACGAAGACCCTGCCATACTTAACAGAAGAAAATGTAATTCATGAATTAACATACCATCCAAACATCTGTGTCTATACCAAAGTAACCTACCATAACAATTAGTACTGTTTAAATACCTATATATCTAATTGTGTATGCTTCATTAGTAGGATTGAAAGGTGATGCCTGGACAAGCTGGCAGCCCATGAAAGAAAACAGCCAGAACTGACTAGAGACCAAGACATCAGCTCCAGAGAAAGTAGAGTGTTTTGGTTTTACTTTTTAAAAATTTATTGTTATTTGTTTTAAATATTTAAATTTTTTTTATTCAGTGTCTACGAACATATAACTTACATTTGTATATGAGCACTCAAGTTCTTCAATGCTCAAGGAGGTCAGAAGAGTGTCACATGCCCTAGAAACATAGTTATGGAGGGTTTTGCCATTATCTCTGGGCGCTGGGAATAAAACACAGGTGCTTTACAAGAGAAGTCAGTGCTCTTATCCACTGAGACATCGCTGAAGATATAGGAAGTCATTTGTTTTTAATTCTAGTGAAATTGTTGTGAAGCTTCCAAATTTCTTAATTTCTTTTATGAATGAGACTACGGACATTCTAGGGAACTCTGTTTTTCCTCCCATGTCATAATTGTAAATTCATGTAAATTTTCATAATTGCTATTGATGATAATCATTTTTATGAACTTGTAGTTCATTTGTAATTCTCACATGTATATATTCTGGCTGATTGCACATTTATAGATTATTCTTTTTTGCCAGTTTTCTTAAATACGTTCTCCATAAAAGTATAATTGTTTTTCCAAAAGAAAATAAGAAAAGTAGGAGAAAATATGCTTTTCTACCTTATTTCTGTGTACATTTTGGCCATAAAGAGATTATTCTCTTTTCTATCTTCTGATAGTACATCCTTATCCCCATTCTGGAAAGATCTCTCTTTTCTTAAAGAAACAAAGTGCTACATACAGACAGTCCAAGAAGGAGCTGGATACAGAAACCTAGAGATATTTCCTTTTCTACTTAAAACCACTTAATAGTAGCCACTAGTATAATGATATGCAATGTTCTGCTCATTTTTCCTCAAATATAATGATAAAACTTTGTTTTCCTTGGTTGTAGAAGTCTGCATTTTTCAGGTGCCAATGTCACATATAACAGTTTATAAAATTATTTTCAATATCTCCTCTAGTTCAACTTACTTTGCCAGTTATATTTTCAAATCCATAAAGAAACTCAGGAAGTTGAAGAATTTGCCCCCTTTGCAATGAATAATTCAGACTTAAAATATTGTACAGTAGATACTGAAGAAAGCAAGTTACATATTCTATTATATATTGGCCTCATAAACATTGCAAGAAGTGCCCGTAGTATAAGGACATACCTGAGATGGGATAAAAGTGTAGAAAAGTTAATTTGACAAATACTAAATTTCTTAAGAGTGATTTTAGAAAGAATCTAATTTTAATTCTAATTTTAATATTTTTACATTTGAATTAAGGGAATAACAGACTTTTTTACGAATTAACTAGATTACGTGTAAAGACTTTTCATAGGTGGATAATTTGGAAAGGGAATGAGGGGCAAACCCATATTATAAGAACAGTGACAAACTAATAGAAGAAAAAAAAAGAACAGTGACAAATTTCACATTAGTGTTGAACCTTGGGAGTATATTTTTGTGAGTAAACAGTATTACAAGATTATGGTAGACATAGAATTTAGAGTTTGTAGCTTAAGATCTAATCATATATTTTTAGTTTGAGAATAATATCAGTTTAGTTATTACAGTACTTTCTCTTCCCCCCCCAAGACTGATTTTATTTTATGTGTATGAGTACTATCTGCATGTAGGTAGGTGCACCCATGTCGTACAATGCCGCAGAGGTCCGAAGAAGGCATAGGATTCCCCTGGAACTGGAGTTAAAGATGGTTCTTATCCACCATGTCGGTGCTGGGATTCAAACCCAGGTCCTCTGCAAGAGCATTCGGTGCTCTTAACCGCTGAGTCATCTCTCCAGCCACACACACCCCCCTTCCGACTCTGGAAGCTCAATTAGGGCATAGGTGAAGTTATACTGGAGCTGTAGAAGAGTAATAGAAAACAATGGAAATCTTCTTCATGCCTGACAATGGAAGAAGTCCAACATCAAGATTTGGATCCTCAGGACTACATGTGGAAGGAAGGCTAGAGAAAATTTCCCTCAGCTAGTTATGAGGTCCTGTTCCAGGATCCATTCTTTGAATAAATAAATAGGCATTAACACTAGCAGGACTCTCCCTTTCATCCTCACCCGCTAAGCAACACAACACCCTCTGCCATGCACATCCTGGGACCTCAAGGGATGGGGCAGGGAAAATGTAAACAGAGAATACTGAAAATGCTGTGCAAATCGGAAGTCCTCTGTCCACCATCAAGCACCACCAGAGGATATGTGAACTGTGGCTCACATAAGGGTCCCAAGTTTCAATAAACGTCAATGAATTTAATTCTGATTAATATACATAATAAAAATAGAATATATATATATAGATATAAATATAGTAAGGTATATCTTTCAAATATAAAAAGAAACCTTAAGACAATATTAAAGGAAAAAAGTGTGGCACATATGCACAATCATGTGTGAAATAACTTAGAAACCAATCAGTGCTTCAGTTATTTTTCATGGAATATAAGGATGATAATGTAGTTAAATTTAGGTTGAAATAAAGGACACGAATAATATGTGTCAAATATCTTACCTTTTAATGCATATGGGAGTGGGAATGGAATATCATCAAATATGTCAAAAACAAGGGCAGTTGAGATAGTAGAGCAATAATGTCACCCTGTGGATATTGGCAAAGCATGCACTTGTCAGTTCAGTAAGAGTAAGGATAAAACACCAATAAACTGTGGGTTATAACTAGGGGCAATTTGTCGTTATTCAGTGACTCTCTTGTTGAATTTATTTGACATACTTGGAAATCTTTATCCTATTAAAATTTCCCACTGGTTTCTGTAGAAATCACTTTTAAAAATATTTTTCCCTTTTAAGTAGATGAACGTATTGACTACATGCATGGGTGAGCACCCATATTGTATGATGCCTGCAGAAATCAGAAGAAGGCATCAGATCTCCCAGAACTGGAATTACAGAAAGTTGTTAGCTGGTAATTGAACTCTCTTGCTAGGAGCAGGTACACTGAAGTCCTGCTCAGGGAAGAGGAGCACAGTGGCTTCCTGCATCACTGTGGGGAACTGACCCCTCAGCACAGTGGTCAGTTGGTTACTTTTGTAACCCAACTTGAGAGGCACTTCCAACTCAGGTCCTTAGCCTGGGAAACAGAACGTTTCCCCTCTGGTCAAGCTCTCCCACCTGTCCAAAGACTGCTGAACTGTGGACATGAATTTCAGGCTGATGGCCTATCTTCACTTCCCAGGGTGGTGACCTGTTAGGTCTCTTTCCAACCCCATGCTAGCTTACCAGGCTGGTGGTCTGATAGACCTCATCCAACCCACTAGCCACCAACACTCTAAATCCAGGCCTGCTTTGATCTATATACTCACAAAATAACAGACTCAGGAATTCTGTGTAATGGTGGTAATGGAGAATTCAATTTATTACCTGCTACAAGTCACTTTTATAAGCAAAATGACATCAGCTCCCAGAGTCAATCATAGACCCCCAGTTTCATGCCATTGTATATTGCTGCTCTGCTTAGCATCATGTGCCTGGGACAGGGGAGCCCCATGACTCCCACAGTGCCCTAAGAGATGCTAGCTGAGAACTAGCCCCTAAATAAAATTGGATCCTCCCACACAGGTCCTCTGTAAGAATAGTCAGTGCTCTTAATTTATGAGCTATTTCCCCAGCTCCAGGAATGACTTGTAAAATAATATGGATTTAGGACTTTTACTTAACCACAGCAAAACCATGTGGTCTTGTGTCTTGTGACCTGGGAACCTGATATTGTTTCCCTGGATGTCTCAATTTGGTACTCCATAATGAAAGATTGAATAAATGAACCTGGTATGACTGATCATTAACATATCAAATCCTGAAAGTTTGCACCCATCTCCACTACCCAAAATGAAGTTTGGGAAGGATGATTGACCTTGAATGAATGAGAAGTTCTAGGGATGAAAAGGCTGTGTTGTCTGCTGAGATTAGGATGGAGCCAAGCTTGTACTTCCCTAACTAAAGCTGAAAAATTCATCTTGAATAAAAATGGTTCCTGGAGATATATGGAGGAACAAGTGCTGTCTGGGCTTTGGCCACTCTAACAACCTAAATTTATAAGTCACACTTTGTGTCTAGGTAATTGTAATTTTGGCATAGTAATTCTACAAGCTTCATTATACAATGGGATATGGTGTCATTTCCTTTAACAACATAGTCCTATATGGTTATATGGTTGCACATACTTATGAACAGAATTATCTGCTATTTAAAAAATCCTATAAGTTTTTGTCAGTAGCTATTTAGAATATCTGACAATACACAATTCTCATGAATCCATTTTGTCAATGCTTTGGCAATATAAAAACAAACCCCATCTATTCCCAATGGGATGATAGGAAATAATGTACTGTAGTAGAATACTTATCAATAATAGAATCAAATTATAGATGACATTGTGCTTATTCTGTAACTAATGGAATAAACTTGAACAAATTACTCTCTCTGTGTTACAGATTCATCCAAGAAAGCAAAACCAGTAGGCACACTTTCTAAATTCTAGGTTTAACAAAAGACAAATGTTTGTTATCATAAAATTACCCAATAGTGGGTAGAGGAAATCAGGAAACATAAAATATCAAGGACAGAAAATATTATAAAATTTAAAAAGAAGCAGGAAAATGTGGTATGAACAGATACAACTTCAATTGTACTGGTCAGGAATGGTCCAGTTAAAATATGTATGCAAAGTTTTATATTCTACTCTATGTGTGTAACATATATTATTGGGGGCTGGAGAGATGTCCCAGCAGTTAAGTGCACTGGCTGCTCTTGCATAGGGTATGAGTTCAGTTCCCAGTACCCACATAGCTATTAACAACCATGAGTAAAACCAGTTCAAGGGATTTGACACCCTATTCTGAACTCTGCAGACCTTATATGACATGGGTGCACTTGCATACATGCAAGGAAGACACTCACCTACATAAAATAAAAATAAATTTAGAAAGTAAATGTTTTATAAGTTTTGTGAAAATAATATATGGTGGATTCCTCAAGCAGTAGAGAAAAGAATCTGCTTTAGGAGGGTATTTTGCTCTTATTTATCTTTAGTCTGATTTTAATGTATTTCATGAGAAAGATTAAAGCTAGGTGATAATAGTCATAATTCAAATTGAAATGATACCTTCTTGGCTCACAAACATTATGCAGAAAATTTTAAATAGAATCCTAATTTAACCTGTGTGTAGAATCATCTTACACTCATGGAATGTACAGCAACTGGGTCAGAAACAATAGAATTCCCCTAAAAGACCTAAGACCTAATACAATGCTGGACTGAATTAGTGATAGCATTTCAATATGTAGAATTACAATTTTTCTTACTTATAGTACTAAGCTGTGAATGATTTTTTAAATACGTTAATTGTATAACTATATCTCTTTGGAAATTATTTAGAACAGAGTACATGTGGTGAAAACCCCACATATTTACTATTATAACTATGCAGCAACTCATTTTGTTGTTTGCTTTACTAAGACAAAATCTTGCTTATTATGTAGTCTTGCTGTTTTCAAAAATGGAATCTTCCTGCCCCAGATTCCTCAGTACTCAGATGACTGGGATGCACTACCACACCCAGCTTAACTGGATACTATGTTGAAACCAGGAAACTATTTTATCATGGTGAACTCAGTCTTTTTAAATATTGCAGATAGGAAGTCATCCATTATCCTCAATATTACTTAAATGAAAATGTGTTTATCCATGTGTCCCTAGATTGGATCATGAAAGAGCAGGGAATTCTCTCTCTTAAAAGCTTACCTTTAATCCCAGCACTCGGGAGGCAGAAGCAGGCAGATCTCTGTGAGTTCAAGGGCAGCCTGGTCTACAGAGTGGGCTCCAGGCCAGTCAGGACTAAAGGGAGACCCTGTCTCAAACAATACAAAAAAGCTTGCCTCAGCATGGCCCTGGGGAAGCTGGAGGAAGCCAGGAAGGAAGGAAAAGAGCAATGGTTTTAGAAAGTTTGGAAAGAAATACCTTGCTAGGCTTTGGCTTAGATCAATAGTGACCGGGACCCTACCTCATCCAGTGATGATCAGCTGAGCTTCACTGCCCTGTATGCCTGTCATTAGCAAGGCTAGGTCTCTGGTGTTCTCAAAGGTAGTCACATCAAGAATCCCCTTGAAATCTATTTCATGGAAGGGAGCTGCACCTGACAGGAACATGTGAGCATTGGTGTTTTGAACTCAGGAACTTAAAATGCATTGTGATCCCTATTGTTTGAACTATAAGGCTTATGTAGATAATTTTGGTAACAATGGCAGCAAGACTGAGTTGGGACGAATGGACGTTTGGGTATTATGGGTGAGTTGCTAGAAACCCTCCTGCCTTTGCTTTCTTTTAATTCAAGGATCCCAGAGATGTGACTGATGGTAGATGGAAGAACATTATGTGGCTGTCTTGTGAGAGTGGAATTGTTGAATGACGAAAAAAGGAAATTGAAATCATGGCCCACCACTCTCTTAGAGCCAAGCTGTTGCACTGGAGATGGTTACCTCAGGAGTCCGCTTTGGCACAGTTTCCAGAAAGGAGAAGCTTCATTATCAGCCAGACCAGGTCACTTTCTACAGAAGAGAGAAAGATCACTGTCTCCAGGGAGAAGAAACAAGCTTTCTTGATTCTTTCTTAAGTCTTGAAGTTTGCCTAGGTCAAACTAAAGAAAATAGAGGACTTCTTCACAAAAGAAGTGTTGTATAGGAAATATATTCATTTTGGCAGGAATATGTACAGGGAATTCAAGTTTTGTTTGAGATTTCATAGGCTTGGTGTATTTTAAAGCTGTTTTAGTTGCTCAGATTTTTGTCTCTTGAAACAATGATGCCTGCAATGATGTAATTGTCTATTGTTTCAATGGATCATATCAGACATGTAATACCAAGAACTGACATTTTACAATGTTCCCTTAAGTAAGATTGAATGCTTTAATTTTTAGTTCTTCATAGACTGAACTGAACCTCTAACTTCTGCCTAGCAAAAGTGTGATGTGTTAATGTTACAGAATACCTGGTAGAAACTGAATACTACAGTTTCTTTCATAGCTGAGATTGGATGTACAGGTCTAGGTGAATGGTAAGCAGTCTCTAAAAGCTGCTGTGAATGAATACAAGCAGACAGGTAAAGCTAGGTGTGCACCAATAACTGGAGGTCTTTGAAAAATCCAACTAGCTTTCACCCTGGGAAAAGGGGGCCTAATTGGTGCTGAAATTTGATAAATTTGATAAATTTCCAGAAGTTCACCTTTGCTTTGGTATAAATTCTTTAGGTTATTGTTATACATGAATATGCTGAAAAAGAAAAAAAAAGAAATTAAAACTAAACTGGAGAAAACTATCTTGAGGAATTTATATATTAAATTATAGTTATATAAAACTTATCTTGGTAATTTTAGATGTAATATGTTATATATATTGATATTAATAGAATATACTCTTATGCTAAAGCATTATGCTCTAAATACATACCTCTGCAAACTGCATTCAGAAGGAATTTTCCTTTGATGGTCTTAGGACTCTTGCAATGATAGTCAAGCACACTGTACCTTAAAAACAATGCTGCGACAAATAATAATGTTCGGGGGACTTAAAACACTATAAGGAGCTAAATTAGGGGCTTGAGTTCTTTGGGAAGATTTGGCCTTGAGTTTGCCACCTGCTTGAATAAACATTCTCAGTTCTTCCACATGCAACTGTTGGTGCTTTTTCTGCATATAGATGGTCCCGTGTCTCAGTTTTACAAAACAACTTGATGTTTCAAAAGGATGAGACCTGAAAATTTAGCTGGTGTGTACACAAGATTTATTACTGCATACAGACTTTTAACTTGATAAATATTCAGGGTATCAGGTGCAGATTTATTTAAGATGAGAGTATGGATCTAACAAAAGACTGAGAATGTATTCAGCTCACAGCTTTTGTTGACAAAAATATTAAAAAATATTAGATTTTTAAGTGAATAAAAGTTTTCATAGACTATAGCTGAAAAGACTCAAGTCTCTATATGACACATGAAGACATACACTCACAAGAAGGTGAAGTAAGTGTGCTTGTGTGTGAGTATAACTGTTCAATGTATTTAAGTATTCACCACATTATCATCAACTTTAGCATATACCATTTTCCTGTAATTTCACTTCAATAATGTATGTAAATTTAAACTTCAAAACTACTGATTATATTCCCTCTGGCTATTTGCATAATTTAGATGAAGTTCATTGCAAATAATTTAATAAACATTTTTATATACTCTTCATCACACTACACATTTAAATTTCACAGTAAAATATCTTATGATGATGATCAGCAGAAATAGTCACTGTTACCATTAAATATATTACACCCATTCTCTTATCACATTGACATGGGATTATTATTTATTATGTGGAGCTGAAGAAATTGAAGCTTAAAAACTCACTGACTTACTAAGTAGAGTATATCTAATAAAATGTTTCATATCTACCCGGGCTATATCATGGAGGCCGGTGTAGGGGGATCAAGACAGGATGCATGCTTAATGGACTTCATTTGGGGGACCATGGGAAGGAAAGACCCCAGTGTGGAGCACAAGGGCAGGATTGATGGTTGTATGGGTTTGCCAAGGAGGAACCTCTGAGTACTTCCTTAAGGAAAACATGACATCTTTAGAAAAAAAAATTCCTCCAATTCAGGAGATATGGGTATATATGTATGTATATATGTATGTATATATATATATGTATATATATTGAAGCAATTCAAAAGAACTGGATAAAAACTCTGGAAAGAGTCAGAAAAAGGATGCAAGACATGTATGGTAGAGTGCAGGGACTCAGGAGGCTGGGGGGCATGGAAAGGGAAGTTACTCTAAATTCGATTGAAAAATGATGTATGATTTATGGAAAAAGTTTAATAACAATAAAAAATTAATTAAAACATAATGAATTCTGAAACTCTGTCAGTGTTCCAAAATTACCCTTTTATAACACATTCACCTAAAATTTCATAATATACAAAGTATTTTATAAGTTTAAGAAGATATATTTTTTTCATTTTTACATACTAGTTGCCATAATAAAGATATTTAATTCATGGATTTAACATGTTTGTTAATATCCAGATTGACATAGATTTCAGAGTATTGGTGGCTCCACATATAGCCACAAGGCTGTAATTTTTATGTAAAGAGAGAATTTCTCTATCTGTACTCAAGATTAAAAAGCTAAAGACTTTAAATGTATAGCATCACTGTCATCTTAACTGTCTAGTGTCCTCTTTCTTCTTGGCAAGTCTAAAAAAAGCACTTTTCACTTCCTTGTTTCTCAGACTATAAATGAGTGGGTTCAGCATGGGGATCATAATAGTGTAAAACACAGAAGCCACTTGATCCTTTCCCAAGGAATAGGACTTACTTGGTTTCAAATAGGTAAATATCATAGTTCCATAAAATATAGTGACTCCAAGGAGATGAGATGCACAAGTGGAGAAGGCTTTTTCTTTCCTGAAGAAGAATTGATTTTCAAAATTGTAGAGAGAATGGACACATAGGATGAGGATATTGTGATCAGAGACAACAGTAAAGTTGAACCAGCTAAAATGAAAATGATGACTTCTGCATTGTACGTATCACTGCAGGACAGGGCTAAAATTGGGAATGTATCACAAAAAAAGTGATGGATAATGTTAGAGTTGCAGAAATCCAGAGTACTTAGGCAAAAGACAGTGACAGAGGCATCCATAGCCCCAATCATATAGGACCCAGTGAGGAGGGCACGGCAGCGTCTTGTAGACATAAGAATGTTATAGTGTAGAGGGTTGCAGATAGCTACATAGCGGTCATAGGCCATCGAGGACAGAAGGAAACATTCTGCAGCTGCCAGGAAGACAAAATAGTACAACTGAACAAAGCAGCCCAGAAAGGAAATGTTCTTGTTGGAGGTCAACAGGTTCTCTAGGGTTTTAGGTGTGATGACAGTTGAGTAACTGAGGTCAAGGAATGACAGGTGGGTGAGAAAGAAATACATTGGGGTGTGAAGCTGGGCA
The DNA here is from genome assembly GCA_009823505.1 of Rhizomys pruinosus. NCBI lineage: Eukaryota > Metazoa > Chordata > Mammalia > Rodentia > Spalacidae > Rhizomys > Rhizomys pruinosus. Next base: position 135,546 of record VZQC01007278.1, read on the forward strand.
TCTAGACGAATGATGAGAATCATCCCTGTGTTCCCCAGCACAGTAACCAGGTATATCAGGAGAAACAGCACAGAGAGGACCAGCTGGACCTCCTTGGAATCTGTCAGTCCCACGAGGATGAAGTGGGGCTCATGTGTGAAATTCCAGGTGTTCATAGTGAAGTACTCTGAACTGTTGAGGAATCAATAGTTATGGTTAATCTGAATTATTTCCAAACCATTTTTATATATGTATGTTACAGTCTTTTTACAATTATTTTTTGTGCATTCAAACGTTTTTTGAGTATGAATTCCCATTTATTGTAAAGCAGACTGTAAGCAAATATAGGTAAAATATATATAGTTATCAGTACATATCAGTAAAAAAAAGTCATGTAAAAAGGACAATTGTAGATATTTTTAAACATCATTTTATAATTCCAAGTAGTTCAAATATTTTACAGTGCTATATTACTATAAAATATTCTTTGGCAAAATAGATAGTATATGAATTGATATTTAATTGTAATATCTTAAAGATTAACATATTTCTTTATATCCAGAAAACTGTTATGCTTCTCAATGAATTATTTCAGGAACATATTTATTCTACATGGAATATTACTTTGACAGTACTACTGTTATCCACTTATTTTAGATAAGGTAAATGGTGTAGAATGATCAAAAGACTTGTGTTCCTAGTTAGGATTAGTACAGTAAACCCAAATGACATGTTACACATGCAATGAAGAAAGAGAAAACAACTATAATATATCATTTATTGCTCATTCTTTTGTTATGTCAATAAACTCTATAAAATTGCACTTGTGCTATGATTATCATAATTTACATGAAAACATAGCCTTAACAGTGTTTATAATATATTTTCATTACCTGACATTCACAAGACAATTTCTCCATAATTATATTTTCAAACTGTGATTTTATGTTTAGAATCTCTGGCGCATGCCTTTAATCCTAGCACTTGGGAGGCAGAGGCAGGTGGATCTTTGTGAGTTCAAGGCCAGCCTGGTCTACAGAGTGGGTTCCCGGACAGCTGGGACTACAGGGAGACCCTGTCTTGAAAAAATAAAACAAAACAAAAAATAGAATCTCACCTTTTAACTCTACATTTCTGATGTCAAAAATCCCGATATTACTTATAAATGTTTCAAATGATACATGCACACATAATCACCTTAATCAAACCCCTGCTTCATTGTAAAATGTCTAAATTCTTCTAATTTAAGAATACTTACTGTCTTCCAAAGTTAGTAGGAAACAAAGAAACAGATTTTTTTTACAATATCATATGAATAAAATTTATATTTTCCCAATTATTTTTATAAATAACATAGGAAATCCATTTAAGGACCTAAAATTTTCTGTACTGTAACATTTGTATCCCTTTGCATTATTATTCCCAAATGTTTGTGCAATCATCATTTTTATTTGGAAAGTAAATTTAATCACTCTAGAAATTTTAGGAAGGTCTTAAACAAATGAGATACTGTGAATATAAACAACCTTGTGTATTCCTTCATATCCATCTGATACCTCAAGGGTTCCTCAGTTAGGCTGCTGAGCATTGGACAAAATGTGGTCATCTTCAGGGGCCAATTTACAAACACAATTTTTGGCATTCATTCAGACTGAAGTTCAAGGACAAATTCAGCAAGGAAATCAATACCATGATCAATGTGTATTCTTTCAAATGCACAAAATTAAATACATGAGTATGTATTACATATAATAAATTGTCACATGATTACACAAATTATTGAATTATAATACTTATATAGAAAATGCTGTGTCTAAAGACAGATATGTTAACCTAAACAAAGAGAGAGGTTTTTAGAGCTATATGTAGTTATTTTATCAGTAATACTCAGAGCTGAAGTGGTAAATTTTATTTTTATTTTATTTATTTATGTGTGTGAATGTATTGTCTGCATGGAGGTTTGTGCACCCATGTCGTGCAATGCCTCGGAGGTCAGAAGAGGGCGTTGGATTCCCCTGGAACTGGAGTTCTCCTGGAATTGGAGTTACAGACGGTTTTCANCCTTGATATCACAGAAATCTGCCTGCCTCTGCCTCCAGGGTGCTGGAATTAAAAGCATCCATCACCATACCTGGCCCAATAACCATTTTTAACAAATAAGTTGGTCAGCTATTTTAACAGGTTTCATTATTATTTATAGTGCAGTCACGAGATCTGGAGAAAACTGTCCTAACTGTTCTCACAGATACTTTAAGAGATCCATGTCGGGGCTGGAGAGATAGCTTAGCAGTTAAGAGCACCGACGCTCTTGCAGAGGACCCGGGTTCGATCCCCAGCACCCACATGGCGGCTAAGAACCGTCTGTAACTCCAATTCCAGGAGAACTCCAGTTCCAGGGGAATCTGAGACCCTCTTCTGACCTCCGCAGCATTGCACGACACGGGTGCACAGACCTGCATGCAAACAATACATTCATACACATACAAAAATAAAAAAAAAATTAAAAAAAAGCTTTATTCTGTATGATTCAGTCACAAATAGAGTGTTTACTGAAAGAACTAAATGATAGTGATTCTTCTATTTAAATATTTGTGAATTTCTCCAAGTACTTGCCATGTATATAGAAAAAAACTTTTTGGAAATTTCCTCACATATTTTCATTATTGTTATTATTATTATTATTATTATTTTTTTTTTTTTGGTATTTTTGAGGCAGGGTCTCCCTTTTAGTACCAGCTGTCCTGGAGCTCGCTCTGTAGACCAGGCTGGCCTTGAACTCACAGAGTGCTGGGATTAAAGGCGCATGCCACCACGCCCAGCTTGTACTTGCTCTTTTTAAATTCTATGTATGATGGGAACAATTTAACATTTGATTTTCTAGGTGTGCTTCATTTAACTGAGTGAAATGATCTTTGTATCCATTTTTGTAGCAAACAACAGATTTCAGGTTTCCGTTCATCTAATCTCGGAATGTATGTCCGATTTTCTTTGCCCAGTCACCTCTAAACAGGCTACTACGCTGCTGCCGTGACATCGCTATGGTGGTAAATGCATGGCTGTGTAGCTCTGAGTACTATGTCGATGGTCCATCAGATATACAGGAACCCAGCCATGGTATAGGTGGATCATATGTGATTCCATTTCTAGTTTTTTTTTTTTAAAGGAAACTAGCATATTCTTAACAGGAATAAACATATCTTTTCCAGTATTTGTTGTTTATTTTTATAATAGGTATTCTGAGTGGATAAGACTGCTTTTCTTCTTTTTTAAAAGAAATTTATTATTATTATTATTATTATTATTATTATTGAATTTTTATGTTTCAATCAGTCTTAATCTCCTTAATGCAGGCTTCTCCCTGTGCACCATCCTGCAGCCCCACTCCTCAGCTTCACACCTTAGGTCATTTGTGCTAGGGTACATTGCGCCAACTCACCCTGCCCTCTCCTCATGCCAGTTTACCCACTGAGCTCTAGTTAGCGTATCCAGAGTCCCTTTGCTAAAGAAGGCCAGGTCTTCCTCACCAGGCCACCAGCAGCTGTCAATATATCTTCACTCAGTTTGGGCTCTGCTACCCATTTCTGTAGACTGCTTCTTAATATAATTTTAATTTGCATTTTTCTGAAGGTCTAATGATATTAAATATTTTACATATTTATAGGTCATTAGTGCATTTAAAGAAATACTTTGTTTATTTTTATGTATATGAATGCATTGTTTGCATGTGTTTAACTGCAATCCTATGGTGTGATGTCTGTGGATGTCAGAAGAGAGTCAAATTCTCCTGGAACTGGAATTATGGATGCTTACCCTCAACGTGGGTGCTGAGAATTGAACTCATGTCCTCTACAAGAGCAGCAGTGCTCCTAAATGTTGAGCCATCTATCTATCCCCATTAAAACTTCTTTTAAGAGTATTTGTTCTGTTTAATGATCCCTTTCATTATCCCCCATTCTGTCTTCTCAATGTGCAGTTTTTTGTTTTTCTTGGCATTATTTGTTGTGCTAAAGTCTTTTAACTTGGGACTGGAGAGATGGCTCAGTGTTTATGAGCATTGGCTGCTCTTCTAGGGGACTCATTTGTTTTCATGCACCCACACAGTGACTAACAAGCACTTGTAATTCTAGCTCCATGGATCTGACGCTCTTTTCTGACCCATGTAAGCATTGCACAACACAGACACGCCTACATACAAGGAGGCAAAACCCTCATACACATAAAATAACACATATAAATAAAATACTATAAATGAAAGAAAATTTTCATCTTTATAAATTTTTGTAGAAAGACATTGACAGAATGAATATGAAATCTCTCAGATATAACAAAAATTGCCAGGTTTCATTTGCCCACAAGAGATAGTTTTTTTTCTTTTTTCTGTTATATAGGGTTGAATTTTATTAACTCCTGTTACTCTGCTGCCAACATTTGTGGAAATATGGCTAAGTGATGCTTTGAGCCTTCATCAGAGAGGTGGCAGTTAATGGAGAGACTTCTAGCTGGTGGAAGTGCTAAGGATGTACATATTTTGAGTGCCTACCTTCAGACTGGACATGCTTGTCACTCTCTTCCAGGCTCTGGGAACATCCCACAAGAAGAGAAAGAAAGAACGGTGCACAAATCTACATGCAGACAGTACATTCATACACATACAAAAATAAATAAATAAATAGAAAAGAATGTAAGAGCCAGAAGACGAGAGTAATGCTATAAACGCTGTTTCCTTGACGTGACCTGGCCATGCTTATCATCACAAGATGGGCACTTCAGCCTTCATTTGTGAATAGAGACGGTGAGGAAGTTCTAGCAAGGAATGACTGCAGTTAAAAAGGTTAGCCAATTTCTATTCAGTAGTTATCCTGTGTCTATCCATGCTCCAGTAACTTCTTACCCATGCTTTCCATGGGTAGGTATGGGAGGTATCCACCAAACTCCCACACTCCCACAAATTATGTGAAAGTAGAAGGGAACGTTTTGGGAACCCAAAGAGCTTTAGTGAAGATGCCACGATGGGGATGGTTATGCTAAAACAGCTTATAAATGAGAATGCTGCCTTCAATGAGTAAATTGATGAACAGATTAAGTACTCATTTAAAAGTTTGGACAATAGGGGGGCTGGAGAGATGGCTCAGTGGCTAAGAGAGCAACTGTTCTTGCAAAGGAACCGGGTTCGATTCCCAGCACCCACATGGTGGCTAAGAACCGTCTTTAACTCCAGTTCCAGGGGAATCCAATGCCCTCTTCTGACCTCCATGACATTGCACAACACGGATGCACCAACCTACATGCATACAGTACACTTATATGCATACAAAATAATAAATAAAAAAATAAAAAAGATACAAAAGAGTGAGACTATCCACCTGACTTTGTAGCTAGAGAGTACTCCTCACTGCAGCTGAACCAATAAAAATTAATTTAAAAAATAATTTAGCAATGAAAATCAAACACTAGGAAACTGATAATGTATTTATAAATAACATTGAAATGGAGGAATGATAACTGCAATTACATGATATAAAGATGAAAAATAAAATATAGTAATCATTTGGAGCAAAGTTTAAAGCATGCAATGAAGTTTATTGACACTTCTTTGACTTAAAACAGTTGATTAAAATTTAATAATCATTCATCAGCTCACAGTAGCAGTGGCTACCAGCACAAGATCAGCTTAAGACTGAGTCTATCAATGTTAGCTCATGGAGCAATGCATGCTTCATAAGCTCACCCCTCCCTGAGGAGCCCCAAGCAGTTAAAGTATGATGGAAAACGAGTGTCTTGTTCCTCACTGGTGGCTACAGTTAAATATATATATAAGTCCCACCCATGCTCATGCCTGGAACCCTAATTAAATGCAGTGGCATACAAACAAAAGAAACTACCAGTCTTTATGGAACATGTCTATTATCTCAGCACTGAAGAGGCAGAGGCATGCAGATTTCTGTGAGCTCCAGGCAAGCTTGTTCTTCAAATCCAGATCCATATCCAGTTTAACCAAGTTTACATAGTAAGACTCTGTCTAGAAAAAGAGGGATCCAAATCATATGGGGAAGTGTGAGGAAGACGAAAGATTATCTATCATCTATCTATCTATCTATCTATCTATCTATCTATCTATCTATCATCTATCTATCTATCTATCTATCTATCTATCTATCATTTCCATACATATCCATATATATTCAGCAACACATATCCATATATTACTGAAGTTATGAAAGAATACTAAGTGTAAATAAAAGATATGTCATTCACTTAAAATTATTGGCAAACAACTTCACAAAAATAAGCAATAGACAATGAATCAGTTTACCATAACTAACTGAAAAATCTCATATGGTACAGGTTTTAAGTGTTAAGGGGTAGAACACATAAGGGATATTATTGATTTTAATTAATTAATTTTTGAGCCAGAGTCTCCCTGTAGCCCCAGCTGGCCTGGAACTCCCTACGTAGACCAGGCTGGCCTTGAACTCAAAGAGATCTGACTGTCTCTGGTTCCTGAGTGCTAGAATTAAAGACCTCTTCCACCACTCCAGGGCATGAAGACACATTTTTAAATTATTATGATTATTATTATTTATTTCATGTATGTGTACCAGTGTATTGCCTGGATGCACCCATATCTTGCTTTACATGTGGAGGTCAGAAGAGGATGTTGGATCCCCTGGAACTGGAGTTACAGGTGATTATTATCCACCATGTGGGTGCTCGGGATCAAACCCGGGTCCTCTGCAAAAGCATCCAGTGCTCTAAGCCACTGAGCCATCTCTTTAACCCCATGAAGACATTCTGACCCAGGGTTTCAGGTAACCCCTGGTAGGCTCCACTCTGTAGCAGAGGATGACCTTGACCTTGAACTCCAAGTTCCACTTCATGAAGGATGAGATTGGGGCCTCCACACTCAGTTTTATGTGCTGGGATCCATCACACTGGACACATACTCTACCAACTGAGTTGTATCCACACTCAGAACTTGGAGATTGCTGAATTGATCAATTTACTCAGTATCAGAAAAAAAACAGTTAAGGACACATTCATCTCACAGTTTATAGCAATGAGACTCTCAAATATAATTTTAACTGAGTGCAGGTAGTTGCAGGAGAATGAGGGAAATGACAGAAATAATGTTTATGACCATGGATTCAGAAGAGTATGTAGATAAATGTCAACAATTGAAACACTAATTCTCTTTCTTTAAAATTTAAAACACTTTCCCAATTGTTGACCAACATTAGCACATAGCATTTTCCTATAATTCTAGTTTATTCATGTGTATTAATATGAAATTTAGAACCATTGGTTTTATCCTTTTGTGTGTAACTGAAAATAAATAGTGAAAATAAAAAAAATAAGTTAAAAGTATTGCTGTAATAAAACTGTTATAATAAAAACTGAGAGCATTTGTAATTATTTGCTTTGATGTATTACACCCAACCTCTTAATACATGTAACGGGTAATATTTGTTTTGTATAGCTGAGGAAACATGGGATTAACATTTCTTAACTTATTAAATATTATACAGCTCATAAATTTTCCATATAATGACATAATGACTGTTCTAATTCCAACAAAATTATGGTTTTTATAATATGATTATCTAAATTTCCAGTATGCACAAAATATTATATGATGTAGGCTTAACAATTTCAAATGTGCTTTATGTGGCAAACTAGTTTCTTTTGAAAATACAGACATACAGACACATATTCAATGATTATCAGTTACTACATGGAATGCTAAAATAATATTCTTGGATGTCTCCATGACAAGTTTACATAAAGGAAGTTGCATATACTTATAAAGAAGGCTTTCAAATATTCAACTTTTTTTAAAGACAGAAAATAACCCATACGTAATTAAGGAAAAACCTTGTCAAACACTAAGGATCACTGTTAGCTTAGTTGTTTGGATGCCCCTGTCTTTTGCATGATTCTGCTGACAGCACTTTTCACTTCCTTGTTTCTGAGACTATAAATGAGTGGGTTCAGCATGGGAATCACAATGGTGTAAAACACAGAAGCCACTTGATCCTTTCCTAAGGTGTAGGATTTACTTGGTTTCAAATAGGTAAAGATTAGAGTGCCATAAAAGACAGTCACTCCCAAGAGATGAGAGGCACATGTAGAGAAAGCTCTTTGTTTTCCTGCAGTGGACTTGATTTTCAAAATTGTATACAGAACTAATACATAGGATACTGATATTATAATAAGAGACATAATCAGTGTAGAACCTGCCACAATGAATATCATGATTTCAATGTCATGTGTGTCACTGCAGGACAGGGCTAAAATTGGGGATGTGTCACAAAGAAAGTGACGAATAACATTGGAATTGCAGAAAGTCACTGTACTCATGTAAATCAAATTGACAGAAGAATCAATAGTCCCAATCATATAGGAGCCAATGAGGCAGGCACAGCAGCGTCCTGTGGACATGATAACTGGGTAGTGTAGAGGGTTGCAGATAGCTACATAGCGGTCATAGGCCATTGAAGAGAGAAGGGAGCATTCAGTAGCTGCAAGGAGGATAAAAATGTACATCTGTGTGAAGCAACCAAAGAAGGAGATACTCTTGCTTGAAGCCAGCAGGTTCTCCAATGTTTTAGGTGTGATGACAGTTGAGTAACTGAGGTCAAGGAATGACAGGTGTGTCAGAAAGAATTATATTGGTGTGTGAAGCTGGGCATCTATACAAATGATGAGAATCATCCCAGTGTTCCCCAGCACAGTAACCAGGTATATCAGGAGAAACAGCACAGAGAGGACCAGCTGGACCTCCCTGGAATCTGTCAGTCCCATGAGGATGAAGTCGGGCTCTTTTGTGTGATTCCAGGTGTTCATAGTGAACTGCCCTGAACTGTTGAGAAATTATAGATCATACTTAGCTACAATGGCTTAGAAAACAGTTAATTTTGTGGATATATTCAATTGATTTTATAATTAGTTTCAGTTGTTGGAAAATTAAAATTAGTTTTATAGTACTTTACTAAAAAAAAATTGCTTCCCAAGTGTTTTCTGTTCATTCTGCTGTCATTATCAATGCAGAATCTATGTTATTATCTACTCAAGGAAGTCACCTATTTCTATTTCTCTAATTGCCTAGTATTTGTGATAAGAAGATGACTATTTTAGAGTTTGTGCTAATGAGTGTTTGCTTTGCCTTGCTTTATACAAAGAGCAGTTGTTTCTGTCTGAGATTTGTTTTTAACCTTTGAGAATATCAGACAACTTTTGACTCTGAGGTCCAAGCAGGATTAAAGGTATGGAATAAGGACTGTACCCAGTCCTTGTAAACTTGAAAATATTTTCTGCTTTTTGTTGTTTCTGGTATTTTCAGCTGGTATTTACCTAATGAGTTTTTGGAAATATTGTGGATATTCAAAGTGGACATGTAGAATTCAGAAGTTAATCACATATTTGAGGGCATTATAGCATACAAAAACTAATGATCAAAACCAAAGAAATGTTGAACAAAAGAAAACATACAAAAATATATCATTCACTGTCTATATATTAATTTTATTTTGTTTCATTATGTGTATGAGTGTTTTTCCTGTGTCTATGTAAGTGTACCAGGAGGACAGAAGAGGGCGTTGGGATATCCTGGAGCTGGAGTCCTGAATGGTCGTTAAATGCCATGTGGTTTCTTGGGTCCTCTGCAAGAGCGTCCAGTGGTCTGACCTGATGACAAATTTTTCCAGCCCTATCTATAACCATTTTAAATATGGGGCTGGAGAAATGGCTCAGTAGTTAAGAGTACTGACTGCTCTTGCAGAGGACCCGGGGTTCAATTCTCAGCATCCACAGGGCAGCTAAGGATCATCTTTAACTCCAGTTCCAGGGGAATCCATCATCCTGTTCTGACCTCCCCAACATTGCACTACACAGGTGCACCCACTTACATGCAGACTGTACAGTCATACACATAAAATAAATTCTCTAGCTTAATTAAAATATCTTTAAATTGGAAAAAAATAAATGAGAGAAACATGGAATCCGAAGGCTTGCTCTCTATAAGAGACTATCCTTATTTGCACATTTTTTTAAGTTCAGACCACAGAAAACAATGTTAAGTAGACAAGTGCCCACTAAAGCAAAATGAAAGAAAGAACAAACTGGAACACTGAAATCCAAACAGTTTACTAAAGTGTAGTTAAATGTATGTTCTTCTGGCTGAAATGTTATATTCAATGGAATCACCAAAGGAATGTTAAATCTGAAACAAGAAAGGCTGAGGAAGAAGTGACATTTCATTGAGAACTTAAATATAAGAATTAATTGGTATGACTAGAAGGATCACAGTTCACTGTTGTCTATAGTATCATGATTTGTTTTATTCCCTATGGAGCAAATTGAATATGCCCATATATAATGGAAGTAGCGTTTAGTGATACTGCTTTTTATTTTATTAAGCAATTGTTCCATATAAAATATTAACAAACTTGACATAGGTTCTTAAAGACTCTTAGAATGGCACTTTTTACTTCTTTGTTTCTAAAGCTGTATATCAAGGGATTAAGCATGGGAATCACCAAGGAGTAAAATACAGCCGCTATTTTATCCATTTCAAAGGAGTGGGCAGATTTGGGCTGCAGGTACATGAAGACCAGAGTCCCATAGAATACAACCACCACAGTGAGGTGGGAGCCACAGGTGGAGAAAGCTTTCTTCCTGCCTTCTGCAGAGCGCATTCGACATATGGCTAACAGAATAAGAAGGTAAGATCCCAGGACTATCAGGAGGGAGGAGATCAAATTAAGTGCTGAAAATAAAATAGTCATCACTTCTACATCTTTTGTATTTGAGCACAGCAAAAGTAACATGGGAATGCTATCACAGTAGAAATGGCTAATGACACTGGTGCCACAAAATGTCAGAGTAAAAATCTTACTAGTTATCAAGATGGCTTGGAAGGTACTGTAGAGGTATGGAATGCCCACCAACATCCGGCATCTTCTCTGAGACATGACGACATTGTAAAGTAGAGGACTGCAGATGGCCACATAGTGGTCATAGGCCATCGAAGACAACATGAAAAGTTCGCTGATAATGAAGGTGATGTAGAACGCCATCTGTGTGGCACAGGCATAGTAGGAAATGGCATTTTGATCCACAACAAAATTCACCATCATCTTGGGATAAATGACAGTAGAATTAACGAGATCGATAAAGGCCAGGTGTCTGAGAAAATAATACATAGGTGTGTGAAGGTGAGAGTCCAGCTTGGTCAAAATGATCATGCCCAGGTTTCCCACCACTGTGGCTCCATAGATGAGGAGGAAGACTCCAAAAAGCGGGAGCTGTAACTCTACCCGCTGTGTAACTCTGGTCAGAATGAATTCTGATGGCACTGTTGTATTCTGTTGGCCCATTTTGATCATTTAGCACTTCTGAAACAATACAGAAGAAACAATACAAAATTTCATATTCAATCCCCCAAATAAATCATGAAATTCTGACAGAATGGAATTTAACATTCTAAGGGCTAATTGCAACATCTAGTTCTAAATGGCAAATGGACAGAAATGTCTATATTCTAAGAGAGAGCCTTATGGGGTCCATTCAATATTATGGTTTAAATTCTTTTTTTTTTTTTATTGATGCTTTGTGTATTTCATACATCATTTTCCAATTCAGTTCAGGCGTATATCCCCTTCCCTTCACCCCGCCCCACCCCTACCCATCCCAGATCATGCATTCTGCCGTAACTTTTCTGCATCTTTCTGTTTTTTTTTTGTTGTTGTTGTTTNCTATCTCTCTCTCTCTCTCTCTCTCTCTCTCTCTCTCTCTCTCTCTCTCCCCCTCTCCCCCCCACATCCCTGCCACCCCGACAGACTTCTCTAGTAAAAAACCAAAAACTCACATAAAAGTTTTTTTTTCTTTTTTTTTTTTTTTTTTTTTTTGGCCTTATATGTTTGACTTATTTTATTTCACTGAACATCATGTCTTCAACATTAAACATATGTCAAATTTCTTTCCTTTTTAGGTTGAATAACAGTCCATTGAATGTGTAGGTCATGCTTTATTTTCCTCATTGACGGATCACTTCTATCTTTTGGCTATCGTGAGCGATGCTGTCATCTATATAACAATAAAAAAAGAAAAAGTGGACCAGAGTTGTGCTTAATAAACATTTATTTATATCTAACAGTCCTTGTGGAGGTTTGATATTCTCAAATTTAATTTTGTGCTTTTACCCCTAACTAACTTCATGGGAATACTAATCATTCATAATGAGTTACAACTTGGCACAATTACAAAAGCAAGATGTATTAGCCACTGACAACAAATCTCACAATCCCTCTCCAGGCTGACATCTGTTCCACCACATTCTAACTGAAACTATTAACCAGCCATGTCTGTCATCATGTGGGGTCTATCTGAAAGGGGAACGAATTGACAGTATTGTTTCTATGGCTAGCTTGAATGTTTGAAGGTTCAAACTTGATGACAAATATTAAATAAATGATATTCTGATGTAAGAATGATGTTCAAAATAGTTATTCTCCAGTATGTGAAGGTAAGTCAGAAATTACATTAATAAAACTAACACAGACATGTATTTCATGCTGTTTTGAAAATTCGCTTATTTACAAATGAATATAAAAATATTTCACCATGAAAAAATATTCATGTGTATTTTACTAATTGTATGTATAAATTAGTTTTGCATTATATTTTATTGAATTTTTGTGCATTTCATAAAATGGGTTAGAAAATTCCAGACTTTGCTGATGAACTATAACTTATATTTTAATGAAAATTCTCAATTAATATAGCCTTCAAGATATGTAAATTGCATAGTTATTACTATTGTTATGTAAATTTATGTTTATATACAAAGATTTTTAATATTTAATTATATATGCTATTTTACATAATATATTGTATACATACTAACATATATCTTATACATATTAAATATTGATTATAATTTATCTGAAATAATGGAACTGGATATCCTATATTTATATCTATAAATTTTAATCTTAATAATTCTAACTGATGAGGATCTTGGTAGATTTTTAGTTCTTCTGATCCCTATTCATTCCCAGTATCTTAATGTCTCATTCAGCTGTCAAAGAGGTATTAGGTATCTTTCAGTTCATAGAATTTTATTTTCCTTTCAAGGAAAATATGCATGCAGGAGCTAACAAAGGAAATACTGAATTTTGTAGCTTCCTTGAAATAATCAGCTCTTCTAAACAACTCTCTCATGCAACAGGGGATGTTGAATGTAGAGGGCCACGACTGCCCAAAGTACAGAGCATGAGAGACTGCTGAGTGCTTGTTCCTAGATGGGACTCATAATGAACAGCCAGGGCTCAGGGATCACTGCAGGAGAGGGGGCAGAGAGATTGAGAGGGAGACATCCTTCCAGGCTTTTGGGAACTTGCTCATATGAGCCTGCAGCATTGGTGACAGCATGCACAGGAGTCATGCAAAATCAATCAGACAAAACCCAGTATAGAATTGAGAAAATGTGCAGAAGTCCCCAGCCTTAGCTGAAGAACTATTGACAGCCAATCATTGCTGTATGAGGGAGAGTTCATCTTCTTTATCGGAATAACTCTAGATAGGCTGATCAGGCTGCAGTGGATTAACTTGTGCTAGGGGGCTGTCTGGTTACACAAGTTTGACTCAAAAGGCCTTAATATTTGTGACAGAATGCATGTATGGGGCTATTGAGGAAAGGGAGAGAGTTTAGATAGGATTGTTATGATTGAATGAAATACATAAGGATTCAACATAAATAAACAATGAAAAGAATCACAGAAATCTAGGAATGAGATAATGGTACCAAGTCCAACTTACCTCAAGATGTATGACTATTCCTTAAGACTCACTGCCCACAAAGTTTGTTTCCTTCTCCTAAATTATTCTTCTTTTCCCCTTGAGCAGGGAGAATTTATGGTTTCCTTCACTGATTGTGAGGTTATCCCAGAGGCAATGTCATATGATTTATTCAGTTTATCAGGCCTACATGACCTGAGAGACTTTAAACACATTTGAATCGATAGGACATGACCTATTCCCCCTGAAAAAATGTAAAGGCAGCTCCTGGAATGAAACAAACAAGATAAATGATCTGTCCATTCCCTAGAGACCTAAGGTGTTTAGAGACTCCAATTTACTCAATTACAGTTAAGTAATGACTTATAAAATACAACATACTATGGCATAAATGTTATCCCTACAAAGTGGATAAATGGTACGCTCATGATGATATTATAGATAAAATTGCCATTATGACAACAAAGCGTTTAAATTTTTTTCACATCAAATATGTAGTAAGCTGTAAGATTGTTGTTGACTTGGGAGAACATGAGAGGTCAACATCACAGTATGATTAAAACATTATATGTGTGTATATGAAAACATCATAATATCATAAGAAACCCATTATTTGTATAAAACACATGCTAATAAAACCAGAAAAAAATATATATGTAAAATCAAGACTATGAGTAATATGGACTGTTTCTACTTTTAGGCATTTTTTATTGCTTTATCTGTCATAATGACTCTATCAATCTAAATTTCTACCAACATTGTGCAAAAGTTATTTCCCACACATCTTTGCCAATACTAGTTGTGTTTTCTCTTGTTGCTACTCCATCCAAAAGTGCTGATGTCTTTACATGGCCTATATTTGCATTTCTCTGATGTCTGGTGATATTGAACACTTCTTTCATTACATATAATGCAATTAGATATCATTATATTTTGAGAAATACCTATATAGTTGATTTGCCTACTTCTGAAACCTGGCTATTTCTTTTCCTTCAGTCGGGTTTTGTGAATTCCTAGAGTATTTTAGATATAAACATATTTCAAAGGACGTTAGGGAGTTGGGGCTTGAGAGATGGCCCAGTGCTCACTGCATTGGCTCCTACTGCAGAGGATCCAGGTTTGGTCCCCAGCAGCAACATGACTCCCAACAATGGGCCATAACTCCAATTCCTAGGGAATCTATGCTCTGTTTTGATTTCCATGTGCATTGCATTCACATGCATGCAGGCAAAACACTATACAGATGAGACAAAAATCAATACATTAAAATTAAAAAGAAAGATTTTAGAGTTACAGCTTCAGTCTTCCTATGCCTAACAAGTTGAACTTTGCTGTCCATGTTTATTAGGGAAATTAAAGAGGCAGGTAAAATTGAAATGCAGAGAAATGGAATGTATTTAGTGTGGCCAAACTAGGAAGAATAACAAATAAAGGAGTTCAGTGATCTCTATAGTCCATCTTTAGGGTTATGATACAATGTTAAATAGAGGAGAAGAGGTATGCAAAGCTAAGCATGCCTGGTCAAAGTGAAGTCTTGCTCATGACTGCCCATCATGCTCTGGGCTCCAATCTCCCCTACAAGGTTATCTTATATGTTGTCAGAATCACGTGACACCTATTTCTGGGAAATAAATGTATTCTCCTGCATGAATTAGGGTTAGGCTTTTCTTTCCATCATGAAATTCCTGTAGAGTACACATTTCCTTAGGGACTTCTCTTTAATATTCTATCAGCCAAAGTGAAGGTAAAAGGAACTCTTATTAAAATAACTTAATTCTTGCCACAACTGTTAATACAATCTTCCTCCTAATCTGAATGTTTTCTTTTCATTTTGTTTTTTTATCTCATTTTCTGAGAAGATTTTTATTTGTTATGATACCACTTATTTTTTGCATATATAGCCTGAGCTTTTAGTGTGATATCCAAAAATTAAATAAATAAAATATAATCATTGTCATGTATAAGTGTATTGGCTACATGTGTTTATACTCTTAAAGAGTTATTGTATTAAAAAATAGGTGTACATGCTTGTTTTGTGTGAAAATGTACATGTGAGTGCAGGAGACTGCAAAGGCAAGAAGAGAACTTGGGTTCTACTAAAGCTGTATTTACAGGTGGTTGTGAGCTGCTCACTATGGGTATTGGGAACTGAACCCTAGTTCTTTGGAGGATCTGCAAGCACTCTTAACTACTGAGTCATCTCCTCAGCTCCAGGAATGTAGAGGTATTTGAGATACCTTTTTATAATATCCTCCCATTGCTAAAGATATGATTCAGTTATCTCCATCAATGAGCTTTTCCTTCCAATATTGGGGACCATTTCCATGGCTACTTCCTAAATGGTGTTCATTGGTTACATATTAATTATTGATGATCCCCTGATTTATTCAGTGTGGTGGTTTGAATGAGAATGTCCCCCATAGGCTTCAAGTATTCAGACTTTTTGTTCCCAGTTGGTGGCATTATTTTGGGAAGTTTAGAAGGTGTGGCCATGCTAGAGGAAGTATGTCACTGGGGGGGCGGGCTTAGTGAGTTCAACGAGCCTTGCAGGCTCCAGTCTCTCTCTCTCTCCACTTCCTGTGCTCACTGGAGGATGTGAACCTTGGCTTTCTGCTGCAGCCCCAGCCACCATGCCTCCCTGCAACACTGCACTCTAATTCCCTGGAACTGTCAATCTTAAGCTCAAATAAACTCTTCATTTTGTAGGTTCCCTTAGTCATGGTAGTTTCATCAGAGCAACAGAAAATGACTAATACATTCAGCAACAGATTTATGTACTTGTGCCTTCTACCTTACAGCAAGATGGAGGCCACTTTATCTGTATCAAAGGAGTGGCTTGACCGGGGCTGCACATACATAAATATCAAAGTCCCATAGAAGATGATGACTACCATCAGGTGGAACCCACAGGTGGAGAATGCCTTGCACCTGCCCTCAGTAGATTTCATGCTGAGAATGGCTATGAGGATGAGCAGGTAGGACACAAGGACGACCAGAAGAGAGGAGATCAAATCAAAGGCTGCCAAAATGATGATTATCAATTCAACTTCAAGTGTTTTTGAGCAAAGAAAAGTTAACAAGGGGAGACTGTCACAATAGAAATGTCTGATAACATTGTAGCCACAGAAAGACAAAGTGAAAATCTTAATTGTGACTGGAAGAGACACAAACCTGCAATAGAGATAGGGGATTGCCACTAGTACCCAACATAACCTTTCTGACATGATGACTGTGTAGAGCAGTGGTTTACAGATGGCCACATAGCAGTCATAGGACATCGAAGACAGAATATAAAGCTCATTAACAATGAACACAAGAAAGAAAGCTAGCTGTGTAGCACAAAGGTTAAAAGATATTGTATTATCCATAACAAAATTTACTAACATTTTAGGTCCTACAGCTGTAGAATAACCAATATCCATAATAGCTAGGTGTCTGAGAAAAAAGTACATGGGAGTTTGGAGCCTGGAATAAACTGCAGTGAGGACAATCATTCCTAAATTGCCCACGAGTGAGATCAGATAGATGATGAGGAACAATCCAAATAATGGGGTCTGCAGCTCGGGATGATCAATGATGCCCATCAGGATGAATTTAGTCACCACTGTGATGTTGTGTTTCTCCATCCGGAAGTATCAGAAAAAACCTGTTCAGAATAGAGACAGTAACAAAGTCATTACCTATCCAGTATTATTAAATATGAGATAGTATACAAAATTAATATAAATAATCTACATTCAAAAATTTAAATTCATGACAAGTGATATAAGTTCATTTTTTAATAACTCAAACTACCTAAGAAAAATTATGAAAATTCTCACACCTATTGTTGGAGCTCAGACTTCAATACACTGGATAGGTGTTGGACATCTGTTTCTAGAGCAGCATAGTATGTCATATTACTAGTCATTTCTGTGAAATGGAGAGAATGCCAGCAGTGATTATATGGAGACATGCTCTGCTCAGTGTTTTTAATGAAAAAGAGTCTCAGCACATAGCCTTACTTGACTTTACACTTACTTATAAAAAGTTTCCTGCCTCTGCCTAGTGAATGCTGTCAATAGCAAACTCTGTTTTTGACATCTGGAATTTTTCTGTTATTAGTGTATGGTTTACTCAAAGTGTTCTGTGGGTAAATGACCTCACTTATCTAAAACTATTTTTCTTCACAAAACAGGAAATATATGTTGAATGAACCATGCCTGTAAACAAGATCCTGGCTCTTTCTTCTCTGACATTACCACCTGACTAGCACTGTCATCTGTTCAGAGTAACACTTCTGTAGGGGAAACAGGGTTGACTTTTGATAAGCTGAGCAAGCTGCAGGTGCAGGACCTGGGATAACCAAGCAGAACCCTGAGGTCAAGGAAGAGTTGCAAGGACTTTCTAGTTAAAATTGGCCAGTTCCAGTGGCTGGAGAAATGGGTCAGTGGTTAAGAGCACGGAATGCTCTTGCAGAGGACCTGGATTGGATTCCCGTCACCCACATGGTGGCTAAGAACCATCTTTAACTCCAGTTCCAGGGGAATACAACACCCTCTTCTGACCTCCATGGCATTACACGACACGGGTGTGGGTGCACCAACCTACATGCAGATAGTACATTCATATACATAAAAAAAATTGGCCAGTTTCAGAAAATAGTAGGTGGTCTACTTGAGCTTGTTGACTGGCTCATGAAAGAAGCAGCTAATGCGATGAATTCCTGTGGTGCTCAGAATTTGCTCACATCTGGAGTGAAGCAGAGAGAAGACCAACAGGAGCAAGCACTGGTGTCAGCAAAGAAGATGCAGCTAGAGAGATCCAATGCCGATCTAAAGCATTTTTCAGAAATGAACTGAAAATTGCAATTTTATAGTAAGATGACAAAAAAGCATCCCAACTGAAAATAACAAGGACAAGCAAACAAGCAAATGAGAATAAACAACCTCTGTACTCTTCCTGGGATTGGACAATGAGCTAACCATGTCATAGTAGATAAGGAAAACAGACCCTATAGGCAAGATTGCCAAGTCTGGGGCAACTGCTAAATATAAGTGCAGCTTTTGCCAGAGGCAAGGTAGCACAGGGCATCACCTCAGCATTCTTAGTACAAAGTAAGCTGTCTAAATTTAGATCTGCTTTTTTTGTAAATTCATAAAGCTCTGGAAATAAATTCAATAAATTTTTCTCCTAAGCAGAAAAGGAAGAAAGAAATCAAGGCACTATTGGACATTCTATTTTATCCAAATAATTGTTTCTTTAACAGTTCCCAATGCTCAAAACCTTTTTATTTCACACCTAATTTGGAGATAGAATATCTCTTTATTTTCATGAACAATTATTCTAATAATTATTGAGCATCCAGGGCAAACCTTCTAAGACCTTCCAAATTCCTACCACCAACTGAAGAAAACATGCTCAAACACTTGAAGCCTATGGGGGACATTCTCATTCAAACCACCACATATAGTATTGTCACTTTCTAAGAAGGCTAGTCTTGTAGATTCAGTAGACCCCAAAGTAGGAGTAATTATTTGGAGGGAAACCAATATGAATGCCAAGGCCACCAAACTTCAATTTATAAAAAATACATGTGTGAGCCGGTCACTTGGGAAACAGAGGCAGGCGGATCTTTCTGAGTTCAAGGCCAGCCTGGTCTACAGAATGAGTTCCAGGACAGCTGGGCTACAGGGAGACCCTGTCTTGAAAACAAACAAACAAACAAACAAACAAACAAACAAACAAAAATACATGTGTGGTTGCATGTGCCTTTAATCCCAGTACTTAGGATACAGAGACAGGTGGATCTCTGTGAGTTTGAAGCCAGCCTGGTCTACATAGCTAGTCTCAGATCAGCCAGAAAAAGCTACATAATGAGACCATTTCTCAAAAACAAAAACGAAAGAATCCCCCAAAACCCCAAAACAAATAGCACATGAGAATTAATTATCTAAGCAAAAGAACAAACAAGAAGCATTTAGCTTTTAAAACTTCTTGAAAAGTTCCATATGAATTAAAGAGGAGAGAAGTTCTATTTCTGTTTAGCTACAGTGAGTACAGTGAGTGATGGAAAACACAAAGTACTAACTATGGAAAGGCTTACCACAATCTGCTATGGCTTTGCTAGAAAGTGAATCTGTACAAATATCCCTAAAATCCTGTGGCTATGTGCAGTACATGTCACACCCTGAGCCCTCTTGCTTTTACCTGTGTGAAGTCTCTGTCTCACCCTCTTTATGTGTTCCTCAGAATGGAAATTGAACAAAATTTATGTATTTTTCTACCTTTCAATGTTAGCCATAGGGAGATACCAACCAATTTTTGTACATCCTTATAGCATTTCATAGTATAACACAGTGCCTAGAGACTGCAATTAAAGAAGGAAAATTTATGTCAGTAGTGTGTTATGGTTCTCCAGGAAACAAGCCAATAGGTTATGTCTGTAAGTTTCATTGCTACACAGTCACATTGGAAACCATATTTACCAAGAATGACTGTGGCATTTTTGATCAAGAAATCTAGAAATGTAAAGACCTTTGCCAATAGTAAACTGAGAACTTCCATAAATTCATCTTTCTGTAAAGTATATAAAATAAGGCTGGAGAGAAGGTTCAGTGTTTAAAAGCACTGGCTGCTCTTGCAGAGGACCTGGGTTCACTTCCTAGCACACACATGGCAGCTAACCATCATCCATAACTCCAGTTCTGGGGATTCTACAGCCTCTTCTGACCTCCACTGGCTTTGCACAATAGGGGTTCATTTATTTACATACATGCAGCCATAAAACTCATACATATAAAATAATAAAACATCCTCTTAAATGTTTGAAACTCAATTTATCCAGACTTTGTGAAATCACCTAAAGTTTAGCAAGAATTTGGAGTATGTATTAAACTATATTATGATAGTAAAATTTATAATTTTTTATTTAACTTTTTCTTATTTACATTCCTCTCATAATTCAATAACCTTAAAAACAAACCTGATAGGGGCTGGAGAGATAGCCTAGCGGTTAAGAGCACTGACTGCTCTTGCAGAGAACCCGGGTTCGAACCCCAGCACCCACATGGCGGCTAAGAACCATCTGTAACTCCAATTCCAGGAGAATTACAGTTCCAGGGGAATCCGAGACCCTCTTCTGACCTCCGCAGCATTGCACGACATGGGTGCATAGACCTACAAGCAGACAGTACATTCATACACATACAAAAAAAAAAACAACTGATAATGTCAGTAGCTGTGTAGACCAGAAAACTTGTAACACTCATTGAGATGTGAAGGTCACCTTGGGAATTTATAAGGAAATGCTATTGCCAATCTGGAAAAGTGCTTTTCATGGTGCCTATCTTCATCTGTTTTGATTAATCCAATACAAATTGTTTTATCCCTAAGATTAAGAAAATGGAAATAACTGAAAAATTATTAATTCAGAAAATCCCATTAAAACACTATCTGGCAAAATAATTGTATTAGTCAGGGTTCTCTAAAGAAACACAAACAAGAGAACAAATATATATATATATATATATGATATGTAAATATATATAAATGATTATATATAAATGTATATATATTTATTTATTTATTGGTTTGCTCACCAGATAGAGTCCAGGAGTCCAACAATAGCCAAGCTGCACTGGAAAGGCTGAGAATCCAAGCAGTTATCCACGAGGATGGATGTCTCAGTAGTCTCAATCTGGTACTGAAGTCCTGATAGATTCCAGAAGATCTTCCCATCTCAGTCCATGCTAGGATAAAAATGTTGATCACAGCAGCAAAACTCACCATTGAGAGAGAAGGCAAGCTGCAGGAAGAAAAGAAACCAGCTCCCTCTGCTATGGCCTTTATTTCACGTTTATTTATTTTATTTTATTTTTTTTTATGTGTATAAATGTACTGTCTGCATGTAGGTCTGTGCAGCCGTGCCATGCATTGCCATGGAGGTCAGAAAAGGGTGTTGGATTCCCCTGGAACTGGAGTTCTGGAATTGGAGCGGCCTTTTATACTGGCTGCTGGAAGAAGGTAATGCCCACATTTAGGGTGGGCCATCCAGCTTGAGATGATCCAATCTGAAGATCTCTTTCTCATATTTGTTCATCCCTAATCCAGTCAAGTTGACACCCAGGATTGATCATCATAATAATTTTATTTTTTTTACATTCTCAATTTTTTTATTTGACAGTTAATAAACATAGACGATGAACATAACAAGTGCCCATATAAACGATGGCAACATCTGAGGCCAGTTCTCATACAACCCAGATTCTGCAATTCCAGTTGAAGAGGTTTGCTTAAACAAACATGCTGATCTAATAAATGTCCAGTCCAGTCTGTTTTTGCTGTGATCTCACAATTCACCCCTTCCCATCCTTTGGTTTTACAATCTGACTTGTCCCCCTATTCCACAAGAGTCCCTGGGCTTTGGAGGGGAGGACAAGAGAGAGTGTGAGATAGAAGATTCATCTTTTCTATGGTGTGATATATCAAATTCTTGGGTATGTCCAAGTTTGGTTTGCAATGGAGTGGTGGCTCATTTATAAGTCTTTTAATTCTAGTAATAAAACACAAATAGTAACAAATATTAACCAGTATAATAAATTATGCTATGGGCACAGACATATGCTTTGATGGTATCTTGGTCAGGGCATTATAACTCTATGATGAAGGGATGGCAATAGCTTTCTAATGTAGCCTATAAATTCTCCTGACACTATGGGGTGCCAAGGCTGTGGTATCAGCTGTGTGTCCTACACCTGGTATAATAATTGTAAAGTGATATCATAAGGGTCCATTATATTAAGGTAAATTCATAAAGGGCTGTCGAATTAATGTGAATCAAATTGACTATGTTCATTACAAGGGATAAGCATGACTTTTCCTGAGTTAACAAGACCCCTACAGCTAAGATGGCTGTGCTGACCCTGTGATAGAGGAAGAGGAGACCCCAGAATAAGAAACCACAGCCTACAGTGACTTGGGGTATGGTTAAAATCTTTAATAAGCCGGGCGTGGTGGCGCACGCCTTTAATCCTAGCACTTGGGAGGTAGAGGCAGGCGGATCTTTGTAAGTTCAAGGCCAGCCTGGTCTACAGAGTAAGTTCCAGAACAGCTGGGGCTACGGGGAGACCATGTCTCAAAAAAGACAAAAAAATTAAGTTCAATCTACTATATCTTTACTAGTTATACTGTCCATGACTTTTGGACTCAAAGAGAAATTATGGATTCACATTGCACAGCAGGGCTATAATAAATTATCTGTGCCTGGCTGGACATGGTGGCACACACCTTTAATCCTAGTGCTTAGGAGGCTAAGGTGGATCTCTGTGAGTTCAAGTCCAGCCTGGTCTACATAGAGAGATCCAGGCCAGCTGGGACTAATGGGAGACCCTGCTTCAAGAAAGACCAAAAATTATTATCTGTGCTCAAGGAGAATCTTCAACACCAGGACTATTAAGAAAAATTTTAACAGGCATAGGGGTACATGTAGATTTTTATGAACATATAGCTAAAGTTGGTGTGGACAGTCAGACACAACATATTGATAAAGCAATTGGAGATTTGCCTGTGTCTCATATTTTTGCTAATCATTGTCTATGTTTTGCTGTAAATTTGTTCCTTAACATTGCAGTTCCACCTCCAGTCTTTCCTTAAACAAAGGAAAATACATCTATAGAATGGACATTTAAAAGAAATTTATTATTATTTTTTTCATGTGTATGAATGTACTGTCTGCATGCAGGCTGGTGCACCTGTGTCGTGCAATGCCACAGAGGTCAGAAGAGGGCGTTGGATTCCCCTGGAACTGGAGTTAAAGACGGTTCTTAGCCACCATGTGTGTGCTAGGAATCGAACCCGGGTCCTCTGCAAGAGCAGTTGGCGCTCTTATCCACTGAGCCATCTCTCCAGCCCTAGAATGGACATTTTTTATAACAATGAACGTTTTAAGGCTTTTCCCACTGGATATCAGAGTTTGTAATGTGGGAGATATAGAGCCCCTATTATTGATTCCTCCTAACATAAGAACTAGCAGGTGCCTACCATACCACTGTGATGAGTCACTCCATCTGTTAGACCCAAAAGCTATAGCTAAGGGATCAGCTTTCTATGCTTCCCATACCTGGCTTAGTGACTGGAATGCAAAAATAAATTTATAAGCTTACTTTTATAACTATTAAAACCACCAATATGACAGCAAGAATATTTGGAGAGATGAATCAGAAAATGGGTGAATTAAGAATAAGGACTTAAGCTTAAAATTTTACTTCCCAAATAAGTAGAAGTCTTAGTCCAGTCATATAGCGTTAAAGAGCAAAGTGTTTATTGGGTAAAATTTATTTAGTAGGTGCTCAACTCTGCCCAAGCTTTATCCACCAAGTAAAGGATATTTTAAGGCTTAGTGAATTTTTTTAATTAGTTTTTATTGATGCTTTGTGCATTTCATACATTTTTTCCAATTCAGTTCAGGCTTATTTCCCTTTCCCTCCCCCCCCACCCCATCCCAGATCATGCATTCTGCCATAACTGTCCTGCATCTTTCTCTCAGTTTTTTTTTTTTTCATTTTTAGCTATAAGTGATAATCCATGAGTACAAGCATCCTTCATGCAAAACCTATCTGCAGGCTGTTGTGCCCAAACACCTACAGGCCCACCATCCAGTGGGGGGTGACAGGTTGTTTGTTCAATCAAGTTGATCAAATGAGTGTCCAGACTACATTGCTGTAGTTTCACCATTCACCCCAATCGCAGCCCTTACATTCTACCACGCCCCCTCTTCCGCAGGTTGTTCCCTAGGCTTAGAAAAGGGGCACAGGTGGATGAGAGGTAAAACAGTCCACTCTCTCTGGAGCTGTTGACTTGGACTCTGGTCAATTCTGGCTGTTTCCTTTCATGGGCTGACAGTTTGTCCAGGAATAACCTTTCGATCCTACTAATGAAGAACAAGCAATTAGATATATAGGTATTTAAGCAGCACTAATAGTTATGGTAGGTTACTTTAGCATAGACACATGTTTGGATATGTTAATCCATGAATTACAATTTTCCCCCCTGTTAAATATGACAGGGTCTTACTGTGGCTTATAACATTCCTAACCTGTAGGGGTGTAAGCTTGTGGCATCAGCCATGGGTTTATTTCTCAAGGGGAGAGCCAATAGCCAATTAGATTTGGGATATACAGGCACATGGCTGCCTCTGCTGCACAGTATTTCCAGGCAGGTGAGGTGTAGTGGTGCTGACGGTGGAGTCTTGCTTGACTCAGGGAGACCCATATTTTCTATAAAATATTCGTAAAGAATTACAACCATTACTACTTAATGTTTAGAAGGATACAAATGGAGGGCTTCTCCCAAATTCCTTCTATGAGCCAGCATTACGCTCACCAAACCAGGGAAGATACAACCAAAAAGGAGAAGTATAGACATCTCCAAAAAAAAAAAACAATGAACACAGATGCCAAAATCTAAACAGAGATTCTGCAAATCGCATACAGACTCACTCAAGAAAATCATCCACCATGGCCAAGTTGGATTCATACCAGACATGCAGGATGGTTCAACATACGAAAAATCAATAACATCATCAAACATATCAATGGACTGAAGACAAAAAACCACCATCATCTCAATTGATGTGGAGAAGAGCCTTTGACAAAATCCAGCACCCTTTCATGTTTAAAGTCCTGGAGGGAATTGTCTGGAGGGATCATTCCTCAATGTAATCAAAGCCATATACAGAAAACCCACAGCCAATATCATCCTAAATGGGGAAATGACAGAAGCATTCCCTTAAAGGTAGGAACTCGGCCAAGGCTGCCCCCTGTCACCACGCCTCTTCAATATAGTGCTAGAAACCTAGCTAGGGCAATAAGGCAAGAAAAGGAAATTAAAGGAGTTCTAATTGGAAAAGAGGAATCAAGCTATCCCTTTTTGCTGAATGAATTGATTGTCTACCTAAGGGATGCTAAGAACTCCACCAGAAAAACTCCTAGAAACGATTAAGTGAATTGTTTAGATTAGTTAAATTTAGGTGTAGGTTTTGGTGGAAATGGTATACAATTGAACTAATTGGGAATATAAAATGTTAATTGTTTTATTTATAATTTATATTGGGTTAAGGTATACAAATGGCCTATATATTTTTTCTGAATTACACAACATCACATTATAACACTTTCTTTTACTGTGTAGACAATTTAAAGGAACTAAGCTTAAATTCCTTCCCAAATAAGTAGCATACAGTCAATGAGAAACGTTTGGGTAAATTTAATGAAAGCTTATGCCTTGGCTCCTGTATGGGTATGTGTAATACAACTTAGGCATCTATAGGTCAAAACATAAAAACTAAAAAAAAAGAAAAAGATGGGAGGTGGGAGGTGGGGTACTATCCTTTCTGGATACAAATGGAAAACTCTGTGTTCCAATCCTATTGATAAATTTTCAATTTTTCTGATCTTGAAACTAACAATGGGAGGAGATTTATGTTCCCACAGGTAAAAATCACCAATCTAAATGCTGAAAACATACAACTTATGCTGTGCAGGATGAGCTGGGAAATGCCAGCAGAGAGGTTGACCCATCTGAACATTAAGGGATGAGGAACCTCAGACTGCCTTAGTCACGACACTGAGCATCTCTCTGAATAATATTGGGGTTGACTGTTTATAATGGCTCCTAATGAAGTTTACCTTCCAGATGCTGAGAAACCTTCCTACCTCTCTCCTTTATAGGAAAAAGAAAAACATGAGGTAATGAAACCACTCCCTAACTGTAAACTTGAGCCAATTGTTACAGTGGTAATTTCCTATAAAAACATGCGGCATAATTGACTGATTGATATAGGAACTGTGAAAGGATATTTCTCTATCTAGAGCCAAATTCAATAGCAAAGTGTTTATAAGTTGTGCATTAAGCAAAATATATTACTACAGGAAACTCTGACATCAGCAATGAATTATTCTGCCTAGGAGATGTTGACTAGGATTCAAACCCGCCCCCCCCCAAATTATAAAGGCCTTTTGCCTACAAGTGGGATATATGCAAGGAGAAAGGCAGTAAGTCCCTGTTGTCGAAGACCTGGTGTGAGCATGAAAAATGTTATGAGACATCACTTGCCAGCATACAACTGGCCTCTGAAATGCTAGAGAGCATTACCAAAGGCCACTAAAGCAATACAGCAAAATATTGGTCTCCCTGAGACAAGCAAGACTCCTCCGTCAATATCAGCTACACCTCAACAGTCTGGAAATACTGTGCAACAGTGGCAGCCAGGTGTCTATATATATATATATACTCATATATATATAGACACTATATATATACTCATGTATGTAGCATCTTCAACAACAGGGTCTTACCATCAAGTTCTGTAGGGTAACCAACAGCAATGGTAATCACCCAAAATTTTGATGGTTTATGGAAACTCCTTGCTTGACAACTCCCAGGGAACTCATTCCTGGTACTGGGAATTTTATTTACTAGTCTGTGGTGTAACAACTTAAAATACTGAAATTTTAATAAAATATTTTGCACTTAATTTAAAATTTTCATAGCATTTTTAAAACTACAAGTAAAATACATCATGAAAACAAATTACTATTGTGTCATCCAAACTATGCAAATCCACCAAGAATATATAGTTCCTCGGATTAAATGAATTACCATGTAATGCTTTCCTGGGACATAGGGATTTTATTCTTCAAAGTGATAGTTTCATTATCCAGGCAGTGAATATGGCCTATTAACACACTCCATGCTATACACAGATCAATATCAGTCGATCCCTGAGGTTGGAAGTGGTCTCCATGTCTATAGTTAAGTGTCCAGTAGGTCTTTTGGCTGCCTTCTCTTGGAGGAGCCTTAAGAAGTTTGGATGCTGATTTAGTAGTGGGTTCCATGTAATGACAACATTCTTTGTGCTTTGTTCCTAAAATTAAAGGTACACACTTTCATACCAATGTCCAGTCATAAGTTCACATCTCTTTTCAATTATGATGATATAGAAAACTGACCAGGAAGGGAAAGGGGAATAAGTCTAAACTGAACTAAGAAATGTCTGAAATACACAAAATATCAAGAAAATCATAAAAAACGTTATAAAGGAGGAATGGATAGTTTGGTGACAATAATTAGTATTCCTTGGTATTTAATGTGAAATATATATTCTCTAGCAGGAAAGCCAGGCACGTTGGCTTATAGTCCAGGCTAATGAGGTCCATTTAACACGATCTTCAGGAATGACCCATTTCCTGAATAAACTCATCTTCCCATACACTTCAACATAAAGTTTTTCAGGGAACACAGTTCATCCCAATTTATTCATAATACTTAATGGAACTCTTTACTGTAATGCTTCCATGAGTGAGACATTGATATCATGGCACTACTTATTGCTCACTTTCAGTTTTCTTGCATGAAAGAAATATTGATAGCTGTCCTTGGTCATATCTAGAGTAGGACCATTTTGCAATTATTGGCAGTTATTATTTGCCTTAAAGCCTGAAGATCAGTTTTCACACATCCACTATCTATTTCCATTATGTGAAAACACCTAGCACTTAGAATTATGTGAACCAGGACTTTCTGTGCATGCTTATAAGTCAACTGACAAAACCTTCTCCAAAACAGAAATTCGGCGTTATGAAATAACAAATTAAAGAAGGTTATTAGACATCCAGAAGTCTCCTACAACAGTAAAACTCCCATTAAACTCAAATATGCCATGACATTTGCAAATTACTAACAATTAGAATAATTGATTTTTATTTGACTATTAATTTTCTTGCTAGCTCTAATAAGAAATAAAAACTTCCCGGGCTGGAGAGATGGCCTAGCAGTTAAGAGTGCCAACTGCTCTTGCAGAGGTTCCGAGTTCAATCCCCAGCACCCACATGGTGGCTAAAAGCTGGCTTTGACTCCAGTTCCAAGGGAATCTGACACCCTCTTCTGACCTCCATGGCATTGCACAACATGGATGCACCAACCTACATGCAGACAGTACACTCATACACATAAAAAATAAACAAAATTTAAAAAAAGAAATAAAAACTTCCAAAATCTTAAAAAAAAAAAAAAAAAGGAAAAGGAAACTGACCAGGTCAAACAAAATCACTATAGAATGCTCTTTGAATGAGGTAGGGAATAAATTAAGGGAAAACTTATTCAACACTGCTTCCTTGGTAGAATTTCTTGAATAATATTATGGAAAATGCATGTAGGTTAAGAATGGTCAGACTAGCTNCCCCCCCCCCCCCGGCCAGGCTTCAAGTATTCAGACATTTTGGCCCCAGTTGGCATCATTGTTTTGTGAGATCTTAGAAGATGTGGCCATGCTGGAAGAAATATGTCACTGGGGGCAGGCTTAGAGAGTTTAACAAGCCTTGCCAGTCTCCAGTTCTCTCTGTTTCCTG
The DNA here is from genome assembly GCA_009823505.1 of Rhizomys pruinosus. Classification (NCBI taxonomy): domain Eukaryota; kingdom Metazoa; phylum Chordata; class Mammalia; order Rodentia; family Spalacidae; genus Rhizomys; species Rhizomys pruinosus. The sequence continues at coordinate 164,708 of VZQC01007278.1, forward strand.
TGTTCACTGGAAGATGTGAACCTCAGCTTTGTGCTCCAGCTCCTGCCACCATGCCTCCCCACCAGGATGGACTTTAATTCCCTGGAACCGTCAATCATAAGCTCAAATAAACTCTTCCTTTTTAAGTTCCTTTGGTCATGGTGTATTTATCACAGCAACAGAAAAGTGACTAATACAAGCACTAAACAAATCGTCCTCACCCTGCCTTGCCCCTGTCACTGCTCCTGTTCTGCCTGTCACAGACTGGCCTCCACTCCCAATGTACCTTCATTCTCTGCAACATCAGGACTACCATTCTCCCTCACCAACTTGTCCTTCTAGCCTTGGGCCTGGGACTGAATGCTATGCTGAGCCAACACCTCACCTAGTCTTGGAGTGCTGCACTGAGTACCTCCCATGACATCAGCCAAAGTCATCTTACAGGTACAGTCAACAGCTAAATTGTAGATAAGAAACAAATTATCTGAGAAAGTGATGGCTTTCCTATTGAATAAAAATAAACATTTAGTTAACTGGCACTAGCTACCTTCAAACTGCACTCAAAATTGTAAAAAGCAGAAGCAGGGCTAATCCAAACACATATTGAAGTCTCCAACTGAATCACTAAATCCAATCCCTTTTAAAGAGAGCTTGGAAAAAAAATCAGCTGAACCAGAACAATTTGATGTGCATGATGAACATAGATGCATTGATATAATATCTAACTGCATTAGTGAATTAAATTTAATCCATTCACAGTGGTAAAGCAATACTCATCTAAAGGCTACAAAGATAATTCAACACAAATAAATCAATAAAGATGATATATTTCATTAACTGAATGGAGACCCCCCAAATGAGATCTTTTCAGTTGATCCAGAAAAGAATAGTTGAGGAAGATTTATATCTCTTCATGATAACAAGCTCTTAATCCATTAGACAGGGATTGAGTATAAATTATGTTCCACTAGGTATGGAGTTTGATGTGCAGTTTAATAGTGGCCTGGATCCCTCCTTTGCGAGGGTTGTAGTCAGCTAGATAAGTCAAGGCAGAGCTGTTATGAGGGAGAGATAATCTTGCCTTAGACTGGCTAAGCAAGAACTTTGAGCATGTACCAAGGTAGTGGGGAAAAAAAAACAGACAAAAATACAAGTCTGTGGTGCCAGAATAATAAGGACCTTAATCATTTGTTCTGTTCCCTTATAGCACACTGTTCTGCAGTCTAGTAGGGGACAATGCTGTCCATTTTCAAACATCATTTACCTCATCTAATGTAGCATACCAGGTGGCATGTTCTCATTGAAAATTAATTTGCCTACACATTGCCCCTTACAATTATATAATGTTGTTTTTATACTGTATCTGTCACCTAAATCAAGCATCCATAATTATAGACTTCCCTTATAATGGATAATGTTTGCTATCAACTTGAGACACTGGAGAAGAATCAAGATTAAAGGATGGCCTCCATCAGATTGACCTGTCAGCATGACTCTGGGGCTTTTCTTGATTGCTGATTGATATAGGAAGGCGCAAGCCATTGGAGGTGGTGGTACATCCTTATGCACATGGACCCATGTCACATTAGAAAGGCAGCTTAACATGAGCCTGACAGTAATCCACTGAGTAGTAGTCCTCTTTGATTTCGCTCATTGCTTTATCAAACTAGAACAGATACTGGTACCAAAGGAAGTGGGCTGTCACTTGTTGGACATTTCTATGTTGTTTTGTTGGGAGGATTGTAAAGCTGTTTACAATTTTACTCCAGAGCCTGAAGAGATGTTGAGAGAACTAAGAAGAATATGTTCGGAAAAACTAACAGAATGGAGGACTTCCTTGTAAAGTTTCAGATGGAAGCACAGATTTCGGCATGGATGTTCACGCAATATTTTAGACTAAGAAATTCTAGGAGTGAAACCTGTGCTTCATTGGGACATCATCAGATGTGACTTGGGGATATATACAGTCCCCATGTGCTGAGGATGCCACAGTGGCAGAAATAGAGCTATCAGAACTTTTGAAGTCCAGAAGATTATGTGTTCAAGATGTCAGACATTGAGCTATAAGATTTGGAACTTCACTGTTAGACTTGGTTTCACTTAATTGATATTCCCTTTAGTCCCAGGTTCTTTCCTTTTATAACTGACTTGTTTTTATTATTATTCTATAGGTGACCATAGCTAGGACATCTTTGACTTTGAAATTTTGACATTTAAAAATCCTTTTTTAAATTTTTTTTATTTTTATTTTGTTTTATCTTATGTGTTATGAGTGTTTTGCCTGCGTAGTGTGTGTACCCATGCATGAAATGCTCATGATAGCCCGAACAGGGTATCAGATCCCCTGGAAATGTAGTTACTGGCATCTTACACTGCCATGTGGGTTCTAGGAACCAAATGTGAATTCTCTGGAAGAACGCCCAGTGCTCTTAACATATGAGCCATATTTCTAGTCCTCAAAGTGTAAAATTTTAGATGAAGAGGGGGCATGGTAGAATGTAAGGGTTATGATTGGGGTGAATGGTGAAACCACAGCAATATAGATATAGTCTGGACACTCATTTGATCAACTTGATTGAACATAAAAGCCCCCCCTCCCGCTGGATGGTGGGGCTGTGGGGGTTTGGGCACAACAGCCTGCAAATAGGTTTTACATGAAGGATGCTTGTACTCATAAAATATCACTTATTGCTAAAAAAATGAAAAAAAAAACTGAGAGAAAGATGCAGGACAGTTATGGCAGAATGCATGATCTGGGATGGGGTGGGGTGGGGTGGGGGGGAAGGGAAAGGGAAATATGCCTGAACTGAATTGGAAAATGATGTATGAAATACACAAAGCATCAAAAAAATGTCCAACTGTATTTTACATTGTGGTGTTAACATAAAATCTTTGGAAAAAGTACTATTTAACAGTGGTGTTTTGTGTGTAAATTTGACAAGAAATATGCTTAGTAAAGTCTAATTTTGGCAGTCAATTTGACATTTATTGGAAGAGCAAGACTCAGATGAAGAACTTTATCAGCTTGGCCAGTGAAAATATCATTGGATCATTTTCTGCACTACTAATTGATGTAGAGGGTGCCAGTGTCTTATGGGTGGTATCATTCCTAGGAAGGTGGTCCAAGATTGTATAAAAATTGTAGGTGAATATAATCTGAAAGCAAGCCAGTAAGTTGAATTCCTCTGTGGTTTGTGCTTCAAACATTTGCCTTGAGTTCCCAACTTAGCTTGTCTTCATAATGGATAGTAAACTGTAAGATAAAATCAATTATTTCCGGGGCTGGAGAGATAGCCTAGCGGTTAAGAGTGCAGACTGCTCTTGCAGAGGACCAGGGTTCGATCCCCAGCATCCACATGACGGCTGAAAACGGTCCTTAACTCCAGTTCCAGGGGAATCCGACACCCTCTTCTGACCTCCGCAGCATTGCACAACATGGTTGCGCCAACCTACATGCAGACGATACATTTAAACACATATGAAAATAAATAAAGCTGGGCGTGGTGGCACACGCCTTTAATCCTAGCACTTGGGTGGCAGAGGCGGATCTTTGTGAGTTCAAGGCCAGCCTGGTATACAGAGTGAGCTGGGACTACAGGGAGACCCTGTCTCGAAAAGACCAAAAAAATGAAAAGAAATAAAAAAATTTTTTTAATTAATTATTCCCTCCCTAAGTTGCTTATAATCATGTTTTTATCATAATAACAGAAATTCAAACATGAATACAACTCTCAGAACACAAGATATCTTCCGTATCTGTGCACTGTGATGCAATCCAAACCAAGATGATACCAAGTGCAAGAAACTACACAGATTTATAAAACAAAAATTAACTGCATACACCAGACTGTCTCTGGAATGTATTCAGAATTGTGACATGAGATGATGTCTCTCAATTATAATTACCTGTATTATAGCTCTATAACTTTCCCATGCTATTAATTCAAAAATATTTCTCAACAATTCCTCTATGTGTAGTTACATTTAATTATTTGTTTAGTTTTTTTAGTTTCTCCGTTCATTCCCAGATTCTTCTAAGACTCAAATTCTTCCAACTTTGTGTTTAGTCATTTGAAATGAAATGATATTTATACCATCATGTGATCATTTGATCATACAAGTTATGAAGTGTCATGCTCAATTAAAGTTTATATTTTCTTCAGATTGCAAAATTTCTTGACCTGACTGATGAAGAATAAACAGTATTTGAATATCATCTTTTGAATATGTTTCACATTATACTGGCAGATCTTTGAGGGCTAGGGAGATTATCATAGTAGCAAATTATTTGCCATACAAGGATGCAGATCTTAATTTGATCCCCACCACTGTCATTAAAGCTGAGAATAATGGTTTGTACCTGAAATCCAAGCCCTGGAGAGGTGGAGACAATAGTATCTGTGGGTTTTGCGGTCATAATGTGTACCTGCACTGGCGAACCCCATATCCCAGAGACAGAAAAATAAGGCTAGGTGCAATTGAAAGAGAATCGACATTGAGCTCTGGCCCCCATTTGCATGTGCACTCCTAGGTAAACTTCAATGTGCACTTGGACACATATAAACACACATAGACACACAGACAGACAGACAGACAGACACACACACACACACACACACACACACACATGTCCACACAAGCTCATCTTGAAGAACAGTAGAATCTGGAGTTTTCAAATGTTCAAACAAGAGTTTATGAAAGTTTATATACAATTATAAGAATTAACTTTTTCCATTTTTTATAATTGATAAGTGAAAAATCACAAAAATAACAGATTAATATATACAAAATGAAACACTGTTCTGGTGAAAGAGATATGATGACTTACAAAGGGACTTTATGATATGAGATGTTGAACATACAATGAAACTTTTGAACTTCTCACCCATGTATCTTAATGAACTTTCATTTGTACAGATTTCTTATTAGGTGGCTAAAATAAATGAATCAAAGTCAAGGTTATAGAAATGAAAAATGAATTACCTTAATACAGTAAAGTCATCTATGGAAAACAAAGAGCTGATAATATTGTTTTATTTTATTTATTAGCTGTCACAGCTGAAAATATAGTCTTCTAATATCTCAAGAAAGAGAAGAACACCTAAGATTGGTATTTCTATGTAATGGGGTAGTAGAAAATACTACACAGACTAATTATTCAAGGGAGAAAGTAAAAACGTTCATTCAGAAAGGTGAACAATAAATTATTTTCTTAAAATTGGAATGATGTTATGTATAGAAAACCATGAAGACTCCATTTAAAACTGTGGCAACTAATAAATCTGCATCATTTCAGAATACAGATTCTGTATGAAAAAAGTACTGATTAGATAGATAGATAGATAGATAGATAGATAGATAGATACATAGATAGAGATACAAGCTGCAAAATATTGGAAAACAAAGTGGAGAAAAATGTTCATATGTTCAGGAGATGTAGCCAAATAATTAGATCAAATATAACTCTGTGTGTGTGTGTATCTGTGTGTGTGTGTGTGTGTGTGTGTGTGTGTGTGTGTGCCATTTTCTCCCTGTAGCCTCACCTGGAACTTGCTTTTCAGATCAGCCTGGACTCAATATCACAAACATCTGCCTGCCTCTTCTTCCTGAGTGCCCATTACACATGGCCCACTAATATTAAATTTGAAGACACAAAATATTTGTGAAGTAATTGAAGATTTAAATATATTGGAAAATATTCCATGTGAATTCAAAGGAAGAATTACTATTGTTAAATGTTTATGTAGCGCAATGTCTAAGGTGGTAAATTTACTACACTTTATAGGTAAGGCGTTATAATCAAATTTATAATAAAGTTGAGAAGGCATTACTGCAAAAGCAAGCAAGGTCTGGATAGTAATTCAAACTCATTTTAAGATCTCATTTCTTTCAAGTAACTTTTGGAGGGCTTTTTTCACATCCTTGTTTCTGAAGCTATAAATCATTGGGTTCAACATATGAAATACAACAGTGTAGAATAACGCAACCACCTTATCAGATTCTGGGGAATAGCTGGTGGTGGGCCGCAAGTACATAAATAAGAGAGTTCCATAGAATAAAGTGACAGCCATGAGGTGGGAAGCACAGGTGGAGAAGGTTCTGCTTCTTCCTCCTGAANAGCTTTTCTTTCCTGCCTTCTGCAGAGCGCATTCGACATATGGCTAACAGAATAAGAAGGTAAGATCCCAGGACTACCAGGAGACTGGAGATTAAATTCAGTGCTGAGAATAATATGATCAACTCTACATCTTTTGTATTTGCGCACAGCAAAAGTAACATGGGAATGCTATCACAGTAGAAATGGCTAATGACACTGGTGCCACAAAATGTCAGAGTAAAAATCTTACTAGTTATCAAGATGGCTTGGAAGGTACTATAGAGGTATGGAATGCCCGCCAACACCCGGCAACGTCTGTGGGACATGATGACATTGTAAAGTAGAGGACTGCAGATGGCCACCTTAGTGGTCATCGGCCAGCGGAAGACCCAGACAAATGAAAAGTTTCGATAATGAATGGTGCATGTAGAACGCAATCTGTGTGGCACAGGCCTAGCTAGCGAAATGGCATTTTGATCACAACCCCAAAATCACCATCATTTGGGATTCTCAATGACAGTAGAAGAAGAATTAGACGAGATCGATAATAGGCCAGGTGCCTGAGAAACTACTACATAGGTGGGTGTGAAGGTGAGAGTCCGCTGTTGGTCAAAAAGATCATGCCTAAGGTTTCCCCCCACTTGTTGGCTCCATTAGATGCGGCGGAAGACTCAAAAAGGGAGCTGTAACGGTCTACCGCGTGTACAAACTCTGTGGTCCGAATGAATTCTGTGGCACTGTGTATTCTGTTGGCCCATTGATTCATTTAGCCAGCTTCTGAAACTAATACAGAAGACAGAAGAAACAATACAAAATTTCATATTGAATCCCCCAAATAAATCATGAAATTCTGACAGAATGGAATTTAACATTCTAAGGGCTAATTGCAACATCTAGTTCTAAATGGCAAATGGACAGAAATGTCTATATTCTAAGAGAGAGCCTTATGGGGTCCATTCAATATTATGGTTTAAATTCTTTTTTTTTTTTTATTGATGCTCTTTGTGTAGTTTCATACCTCATTTCCAATTTAGTTCAGGCGTTATTTTCTCTCTCTCTTTCCCCCCCTTCCCTTCCCCCGCCCCCAACCCCTACCCATCCCAGACATGCATCTGCCGTAACTTTTCTGCATCTTTCTGTTCTTTTTTTGTTGTTGTGTTATGCTTTATGTTAACAAATAAGTGCTACTTTGGAGTACAGCAGTCTTTCATTTAAAACCAATTTGCGAGCAGTGTGCCCAAACCCCTACAGCCATGCGGTACCACCATCCAGCAGGGGGGCTGTATGTTCAATCAAGTCTGATCAAATGGAATGAGTGTCCAGTCTATATTGTTGTAGTTTCACCATTCACCCCAATCGCAGCCCTTACATTCTACCGCGCCTCCTCTTCCACAGATTGTTCCCTAGGCTTAGAAAAGGGGCACAGGTAGATGAGATGCAAAACACTCTACTTTCTCTGGAGCTGTTGTCTTGGTCTCTAGTCAATTCTGGCTGTTTTCTTTCATGGGCTGCCAGCTTGTCCAGGCATAAACTTTAAATCCTACTAAATTCTTAATTAGGATAGTCAGTGCTCTGGTTTCTCTTCAGAATGTTTAAACCTTTCTTTTAACTAGGATAGTCATATTTGAATAGAACTTTGACAACAAAATAAAACAGGTGCTAGTACTGAAATCATGGACGTTTTTCCTTTTAACAATGGAAACAGAGTTGTTCTCTTTTTTTTTTTTTTTTGGTCTTGTATGTTTGACTTAATTTATTTCACTGAACATCATGTCTTCAACGTTAAACATATGTCAAACTTCTTTCCTTTTTAGGTTCAATAACAGTCCATTGAATGTGTAGGTCATGCTTTATTTTCCTCATTGATGGATCACTTCTATCTTTTGGCTATTGTGAGCAATGTTGTCGTGAATATAACAATAAAAAAAGAAAAAGTGGACCAGAGTTGTGCTTAATAAACATTTATTTATATCTAACAGTCCTTGTGGAGGTTTTATATTCTCAAATTTAATTTTGTGCTTTTACCCCTAACTCACTTCATGGGAATACTAATCATTCATAATGAGTTATAACTTGGCACAATTACAAAAGCAAGATGTATTAGCCACTGACAACAAATCTCACAATCCCTCTCCAGGCTGACATCTGTTCCACCACATTCTAACTGAAACTATTAACCAGACATGTCTGTCATCATGTGGGGTCTATCTGAAAGGGGAACGAATTGACAGTATTGTTTCTATGGCTAGCTTGAATGTTTGAAGGTTCAAACTTGATGACAAATATTAAATAAATGATATTCTGATGTAAGAATGATGTTCAAAATAGTTATTCTCCAGTATGTGAAGCTGAGCCAGAAATTACATTAATAAAACTAACACAGACATGTATTTCATGCTGTTTTGAAAATTCACTTATTTACAAATGAATATCAAAATATTTCAACATGAAAAAATATTCATGTGTATTTTACTAGTTGTATGTATAAATTAGTTTTGCATTATATTTTTATTGAACTTTTGTGCATTTCATAAAATGGGTTAGAAACTCCAGACTTTGCTGATGAACTATAACTTACATTTTAATGAAAATTCTCAATTAATATAGCCTTCAAGATATGTAAATTGCATAGTTATTACTATTGTTATGTAAATTTATGTTTATATACA
>VZQC01007279.1:0-28836 GCA_009823505.1 Rhizomys pruinosus
TTGCTAATTCATTTTATATTTGTGTATCACATCATGAAATAAGCTTGAGAATGTATTAATGAACAAGTTTGACACAATAATTATGTTCAGATCATTGGAGAAGATACACACTGAAAAAACAAAATAAAATGGCGCATCAAGAGAAATGTGGAGAGAGTCCTGCACCAGGGAAAATATACCTAGTATGAAAGTTAAAAAAAATCTCCAGAAAACGACTGATTTAAGCATAAGCTTGGGGATGTGTTAAAGAAAAGTCCCAATATGACTATAGCTCTGTTATATAATCTGAGATCTGGTATGATGAGGGAACTCAGGACGGAGATGGAAGAAGGTAGGAGTTATCCTGGGGAGGGGAGGGATTATGGGGCCACTTGGACTGGGAAGAGAGGAGAGAGAATGGACACAGGTAGAGAGAGAAGAGAATTCAACTTGCGCAGTGTGGGAAGCCTGAGGAAGTGAAAAAACAGATGTATCGTGTTTGACCATTAGTACATGTGTATACCTGGGAGCTGAATGGTAAGGAGCACAGCCCCAGACAGGAAGAGACCTCCATTCGAGTGGTTGGACAGGGTAATCGGACTTATAGCCCTCTCAATAAGAGTCAAGTAATCGGTGGCTCTGTAATTATAGTCAAGTATACATGCCTAGAGAGGACACATATCTCAGAGAAAACCCCATCTATGCCATATTTCTGGACAAATGAAGTTTCTTAATATGGATCCTTATATTTACAGACAAATAAATCATATAACACTGGCCAAAGAAGCTTCTTTCTTTGAAAAGATTGCGAATTTCACTTGCAGAGTTCTATAAACATGTTGAAAGAATATATGTCTGAAAGATGTCCACCCCTAGGTGACAAAGCTACAGTGGAACATCTATACCTAAGGCTCATGGATCATAGAGAACAGAGGTAGAGAGAATACTAGTACATCCCTCATTTCTCACCAATGACACTTCCTGATACAACAGAGTGGGATGCACATAGAAGGCCGCAACTGGCTATGTTTTAGAGAATAAAAGACTGTAGCCTGTGTGTCCCCAGATAGGACCCCTATGTTAAAAGCTACCTACCCATGGCTCAGAGACCATTGCAGAAGAGGGGACGGAAAGACTGTAAGAGCCAGGATTGGTTCATGAACACACTGAAGCAAGTTTTCAGAGCACTGGAATCTTGTTGACGTGAACCTGTGGCAATTGTGGCATGAGCATAAGACACATGCCACCTCAAACAGGAAAGGGTCCAGAGTGGAGCAAGAGAATGTATGGTAGGCAGGCCATAGCCAGGGAACTACTGAAGACTGATTAAAGCTGGGCGAGTGAGAGAAAACCTTTATGACATCTAGATAGGCTGACTAGACTCCAGTGGATGAACTTGCATCAAAGGACATCTGATACAAATGCTTGATGGGATAGGACTTAACATGTATGACAGGATACATGAGGTCCAGTGGGGAGAGGTGAGGCATGTATTGGGAAGGGATTTTACATTTGATCAAGAAATGTTGTATGAAATGTATGAAAGCTAAATAAAAAATATGGAAGGAAAAAAAAAGAAAGAAAAAATCCCCAAATAAGAAAGACTAAATCCGCAGTGACAAGGATAGAGCAGAAATAATCAGTGTTAAGATTGGAAAGAGAGGGGCTGGAGAGATGGCCTAGCGGTTAAGGAGCGCCGAACCGCTCTTACAGAGGACCCCGGGTTCGATCCCCAGCACCCACAGGCGGCCGAGAGCCTTGTCTGAACTCCAATTCCAGGAGAACTTCCAGTTCCAGGGGAGTCCGACACCCTCTTAACTGACCTCCGCGGCATGCCATGTCACGGTCGTGCACAACTTTGCATGCAGACAGTACATTCAGTACATTCATACACAAAGGGAAATAAATAAAATTAAAAAAATATTAAATAAAAAGTTGGTAAGAGAGATGATTACAATGAAAGAAAACTTGTTCTACTATAACTCTTTACTAAAACAATATAAAACATACATTTATATAATGATAGATTCTCCCCACACCTACCTTCCTAAATAAGTAATGTTTGTCCCTACACTCATATACATGACTGCAATTTATTTAAGTTATCTAAGTCATTTTTATAAGATATATTCTAAAAATTGTGGAGCAGAACACTTCAAACAATAAAAGGGAAGAACTATTACCTGATGCAAAGACCAAATATACAATGCGATGACTACTCGGGAGGCAGAGACAGGCGGGTCTTTGTGAGTTCAAGGCCAGCCTGGTCTACAGAGTGAGTTTTTCCAGGACAGCTGGGCTACAGGGAGAACCCTGTTCAAAAAGACAAAAAAAAAAAAAAAAAAAAAAAAAAAAAAAAGAAAGAAAAGAAAAAGAAATATGAGGAAAAAAGTAAATCATATTCTGGGTGGGATTTGAAAACCCAAGTCTCATTTTATCCTTATTCGTTTCATACTATATAAGGAGGCTCCATATTGGATAAAATAAGCTGACTTGTTATGTCAAGTTCAACTGTTGCCAACTTGATGTCTAAACCAAATGCAGTCCAAGGTCATATAAATGTTTACTGATAGATTTGACAGACATTAGAGTGGTCACTTTCTGAAAAATGTGTTTCATACCTTCCAAACACTTCATACTACTGAAAATTGCAGGTCCAATATCATTTTATGATAAATGCTGGCAAGTGAATTGTTTGAGATTTCTGATATTTTCTGGAGGCGGGGTGGTAGCATACCCATATGTACATGGTGATTGGCTTCAGGATCTACCGAGTTCTTAACTATGTAATTTGTTTCTGTTCTTTCCATTTTATACAAAGCCAAAGCTTATTTTGTATAATATCTTCATCATACCTTTGTTTTCATGATGATGTGTAGATTTCTCCACTTGTGTTATAAAGCCAGTGCTCAATGAACTTCAGATTTTGGAACAGTTGAGATTCTAATTTTGAGACTTGAGATCATCAAAGTTTGTGACACATTTTAAGTCTTATTCTGGAGCTGAATATGTTTTATATTCCCACCTAACCTCCACAGAAATAATACGATTATATGCATGACAAAAATTCTACAAAATTTTAGTACTGACTGATTTATTTCAGTCTTACCAGGAATAGAAATAATTTACAAGGTACCTCAGGCAATGGGTAGAGTAATTATTATATAAATTCATGTTGACTGTATTTCAAGTCATTGGGAATTATGATGAACAGGAACTCTTTCTATACTTCCTCATCTGCATGACCTTTCTCTGACAGCATCACTGTTTCCCTTTAAATTTTGGTCCCATTTGCTCTCTTCCAGTGAGTTTCGTACTTCCTCAATTTCATCTTACACATTTACATAGATCACTGTTGATGATTGACTTCACAGCTTTTAACTTCCAGTTACTATCACTGTGTTAATATTCTCAGTTTGTTTGTGGTACACGCTCCTGCCATCAGATGTAACTCACTCCTGCAGCGGAGGGGGAGCCAGAGGCTACCTGGGAAGCTGGCACTTAGTCACAGAATGCCAGCAGGCTGCTCTCTGCAGCCCAGCCATCAGAATGCTCTCTGCAATCCTTCACCAATCCAAGAGCAGATGGCTCCCAGGACTGGAAATTCAGACTAGTGCCTGATTGGCTACCTCTAGTCTACAACCACCAGCAAACCACACTCACCAGTGCTCCGCTGAACTTTTCAGGGTGGTGACCTGATAGGTCTCCTTCCAGCCACATGCTAGCACATGACACTTGAGACTCATGACTACTTTGGCCTACACACATGTAAAGTAATGGACCCGGAGATCTTGTCAGGTGGTAGTGAATAATCATTTATTGTTTGCTGCAAGTCATTTTTATTGGCTGAATGGTGTCATCTTTTAGTGCCAGTTCTGGACCCCTGCATCATGTGCTGCTGGGTCACAAGATGCTGCCCTCCCATGGGGCAGGGTCAGTAAAGTCTCATGATTTATACCTGTGCTCCTGGGAGATGCTGGCTGGAAAGCTACCCCATTCATACCTAACCCAAACTGGATTTTCCAACACATATTCACAATAGTGAAAATGTCATTTGCTCAAATTCATCCTTGAGGAAGACCACATAAAACAAATTTTAACTTAGTGGTTCCTTACAAATTGTCTGCCCTCATTTATTGTGAACACTCTGACTGGAGCCTATTGTAGCCAATAGGATAGGTTCACATGTCATAAAGCATGCTCCTGTAGAGAGCCTGACACAGCAAGAGCAGCATCCTAGACAAAGTGATGAGAATATGTTTGCTTAAACCACCATAGATGCAATTTTCAAATGGAAAAAAGATCATTATAGTGAATCATATTGATATCCATAGGAAGAGGATAAGAGAGAGGGATTTTAAAGTTTTTGAAAAATTTCAAAAGGCTTCTGAAAGATAAAAAAAACTGTCTCCTAGCTGGGTGTGATGACACACACCTTTAGTCTCAGCCCTTGGTAGACAGAGGTAGGCAGATCTCTGTGAGTTAAAGGCCAGCCCTGTCTACAGAGAGTTCCAGGCCAGCTGGAGCTACAGGGAGACCCTGTCTCAAAAAGACTAAAAAAATTCACATGTCCTACATTTTCTTCTGTCAAGTATGGCAGGTTCTTCGTGTGGTTTATAACATCTCCTAACCATCAGAGGATGTAAGCTTGTGACATCAGCCGTGGGTTATTCCTCCAAGGAGAGAGCCAATAGCCAATTAGATTTGGGATATACAGACATATGGCTGCCACTGCTGCACAGTATTTCCAGGCAGATGAGGTGTAGCTGGTGCTGACGGAGGAGTCTTGCTTGACTCAAGGAGACCTATATTTGCTTTATTGGTTTAGTGGCCTTTGGTAACACTCTCTGGCATTCCAGAGACCATCTGTATACTTGCAAGTGCAGTCCCATACATTTTCCCGTGTTTATATCAGGTCTTCAACAGCAGGACCTTATCGCCTCTCTTCCTGCAGATATCCCAGTAGGAGGCAAGGAGCCTTTACCATTTGTGGGGCTTGGATCCCCGGCAGCAACATCTCCTTTGTGGTAGAATAATCCTTTGTTGATGTCAGAGCTCCTGTATTGATATATTTTGTTTAAGTGCATAGCTTAAGGAGACTTTACATAATATTTGGGTTCTGAATAGAAATAATCCTTTTCACAGTTTCTATGTCCATTAGTCAATTTAAAGAAGGCAGTTTTACTGATTTTACAAGAGAATACCTCATAACAGCTGGTTCCAATCTACAGCTGAGAGAACGACCAATCCTCTTCTTATTTCTCTTATTTCTATGGGGGGAGTTAGAAAGTCTCTTGTATTAAAAAACTTGCCAGCACCTAGAAGGTAAGTTCATTAGGAATCATAAAAATAGTTGTTACTAGTTAGGATCCACAGAGAGGCCTGATGTCTGCAGCAATCTGAGGCATTTCTTTCCTTCAATGCGCAGAGGAGTCAATCTTTCTGCTGGCACTTTCTGGCATAGCATCCAAACATCTGTGTCTATACCAAAGAAACCTACCATAACAATTATATAGTACTGTTTAAATACCTAGTATATCTAATGTGTGTGTGCTTCATTAGTAGGATCGAAGGCTATAATATAGTATACTGTTTAAATACCTATAATATCTAATTGCATGTGCTTCATATTAGGATCGAAAGGTATGCCTGGACAAGCTTGCAGCCCATGAAAGAAAACAGCCAGAACTGAACTAGAGACCAAGACATCGGCTCCAGAGAAAGTAGACTGTTTTGCTTCTCATCCACCTGTGCCCCTTTTCTAAGCCTAGGGAACAATCTGTGGAAGAGGGGGCGCGGTAGAATGTAAGGGCTGTGATTGGGGTGAATGGTGAAACTACAACAATATAGACTGGACACTCATTTGATCAACTTGATTGAACATACAAGCCCCCCCTGCTGGATGGTGGGACCCATGAGCTGTGTGGGTTTGGGCACAACTGCTTGCAAATTGGTTTTACATGAAGGATGCTTGTACTCACAAATTATCACTTATTGTTAAAAAAATGAAAACAAAACAAAACAAAAAAGCAGAGAAAGATGCAGAAAACTTATGGCAGAATGCATGATCTGGGATGGGTAGGGGTGGGGTGGGGGGAAGGGAAGGGGATATATGCCTGAACTGAATTGGAAAATGATGTATGAAATACACAAAGCATCAATAAAAAAAATTCTCATGTCATAAATACATCTAAAACAATATTTTACTAAAATTTAATATTTTAAGAAACCAAAAGTAAAGAGATAATAATGGCTAGTATGAAAAAATTCATGGACTGAGTTATCAAGTAATAAAAACATCAGATTTTTGTTACAAAGCAGTTGCAGTTTCAGAAGTTTACATCTAAATATGGATAGCAATCACTTGCTGACATTTAATGTACAGTAGTTGCATGGAGTGCTTTCTCCTGCAATTGCCATATATCCACATAATACTTTTAACAATTGAGTGCATGGGTTATTGGAAAATATCAAATTCACTATATAATACAAAGGAGGAATTCATAGAATGTTAGAAAGTTCACAGAATCATGAGGAAGCCTGAGGTTACCCACACTCTGTAGGACAGTTTTAATATGTGAGATTCTTTCTTCTACTTGCTTCAGAAGAATGCTACCTCTACCCCTGTTCCTCGCCATACAATGGATGAGTGGCCACTCATCAGTATGATATCCCAAATGCTTATTTGCATTAATAAATATGTTTTATTGATCATTTTTACAACTCATAGAATGGTTCATAATTGAATCCGATTCCCCCTCCATGCCCCTCCAGTGAAACTCATATATCAAAATATCCAAGCAAAGACCCATCTGGTAAAGCTCCCAAACACCAACATCCTTCTGTGCAAAGAGATCTGCTGGAGTCTCGTCAGCATATCTAGGAATCCAAGGAAAGGTATACTCTTCCACTCTTCCTCACCCAACAGTACTCAGTCTCTTGTAGTTCTCAGGCCGGAGTCAGTTCCTCATCCATTTCTCTTGCTCCATTTCGAGACATTGTCCAAGTAGGCATGTGCCCCATGCCTGGTGCCTACATTGCCACAGGTTTACATGTGAAAGCTTACAATCAATCGTTAAGTCACTGCTTCTCTACATTCATGCACCAGCCCTGGCTCTTACAATCTTTCTGCCCCCTGTTCCCCAATGATCCCTGAGCCATGGGTAGGTGAGGTTTACTACAGTGCCAAACTCTAACAACCATGATAAGCTGGCCAGCAAACTACCTATTTTGGTGCAGTAGAAGCACTGTTGTCTGGGTAATGGTCAACAGCTATATAACTGGATTTGGAACCCTCTCAGTGGGAGGGAACCTATGAAAGCCACTATAAACTCAGACAAATGCACAGAGCTGAAGAGGCCATAGAGACTGGGAAAATGCCTATTGGGGTCATATCTCTATACAAATAAAATTTCATGCCATACACTAACTATGTAATCTTCTATTTACAGACAAGCACATTATATGATCTTCATCCAAAAAGCTACTATATGCAAATTGGAGGCCACTGCAGATTCCAACAACTGGTCAGACACAGAACATATACATCTAATAAAATCCCCGTTCCTAGGAGACACATCTACAATTAAACCTCTACACACAGAATGAGGAGCAGAGAAAAAATGAGCAACTCCTCAATTCTCACCAGTAATGCTTCCTTACACAGTAGACTGTGATGTGAACAGAAGGCCAGAACGAGCCAAGCTGCAAAAAATGGGAGACCCAGGAATGTGTATCCCTTAATAAATATGTTTGTATTAGGGTGTTGTTGATTATAATGAAGTTGAATAATGTTTGTAATTATATAATATTGCTTTATTGTTTTACTTTGGATGGTGTGAGTCATAAAGTCAAGTATAATTTAAACTGTAGTGTTGTGAAAAGGAATTATTATTAACAAATAATCACAGATGTCAACTTGAGTAGATACTGCAAATTACTTTTTCAGAAAGAGTAATGACTTTACAGGTTAAAGAACTGGATTAAAACATAACTCACATTAGTGAAATGATCATCGAGGGGTAACATTTAATAAAACCCTGTGGACAAATTGATATAAATACGATTTCAAAGACTTATCTGTTATAAGCAAATTGCCATGATTTTAAGAACACAAACAAATGAAGGTATAACACTCAATATATATGGTTTTATCTGGAAAAATAACAGAAGACTGGTCTAAAGAAAGTGAATAATAATTTGGGATCAAACTGCTTAATTTGAACCCATTCACTTTTTTAAAAAAAATATGTCTTAAAATAACTTTCCTTTGGGGCTAGATAAATAGCTTAGTGGTTAAGAGCACTGACTCCTCTTACAGAGGACACTGGTTCAATTCCCAGTACCCACATGGCAGTAACAATCATCTGTAACTCCAGTTCCAGGGGATCTATCGCCCTCTTCTGACTTGCACAGGCATCATATGACACAGGTGTACCTACTTACATGCAGGCATT
Source organism: Rhizomys pruinosus (assembly GCA_009823505.1). Lineage (NCBI taxonomy): Eukaryota > Metazoa > Chordata > Mammalia > Rodentia > Spalacidae > Rhizomys > Rhizomys pruinosus. The sequence goes on from VZQC01007279.1 coordinate 8,436, forward strand.
ACACTATACATATAAAAAAAAAGTAATAAATAAAATAAATAATAAATTTTAGTTTTTCATCAATAAAATGAAATAAAATATTAATTATGACACATAATTTCAATTGAATGCATGAATGGCAGTTTGGGACAGGTAGTCAAGTTTTAAGTAATGCTGTATATTATGGTTAAGTGACCAATGCAGTGAGAAGGTGCTGAATCTGAACTGCAGCAAATTATAGAAAACAAGGAAGACTTTAAGAAAAGAATTTTTTAACTTATTATTAATTTGTCTTTGTCCTTTTGAGACAGGATCTCCCTGTAGCCCCAGCTGGCCTGGAACTGGCTATGTATACCAGGTTGGCCTTAAACCCACAGAGATCTGCCATCTTCTGCCTCCTAAGTTCTGGGACTAAAGGCCACCACCATGCCTGGCTTAATTTCTGAACTCAGATTCTCTGCAAGAAAAGCCAGTGCTCTTAACCACTGAGCCATCTCTCCAGTCCCTTCAGAAAAGAATTTTAGAGCATTAATAAAACCAGGTAGCAGTCAAATTTCCTTTGCAAATGTTCCCCTCTCTCTTGACTTTATTCTGTCTCTAAGCATCTAAGTGTCCTACATTGCTTGCTTGCTTGCTTGCTTGAGTGACTGATTGATTGATAATTGATTGATTGAAAGAGGGACTTACTCTGCAGGCTAGGTGGTCTGGTAATTTTGTCAACCCTCCTGCCTCTGGCTCCCATGTCCTGGGATTACTGGAAGGGCAACCATGCCTGTGGTCAACTAAGTTTTCTACTTTTTTTTCTTTAAATTTTTTAATGAATTTTTGCATTTCGTGCAATACATCTTGATAGTGTTTAGACCCTCTCCTCTATTTGCAGCCTCCTATATCCCCCCAGCCCATCAACTTTCATGCATTCTGTCATATATCAAGTTTGTGTCCTCAAATGTCCCTCAGTATGAGTTCATCCATTGAGCCCATTTCTTTTCTTTTTAGAATTTCAAGTTTATGTTCTAAGATATAATTACATATTTTTAGTTTGAGAATTATACCAGTTCAGTTATACTTCTTTTAATTTCTTTATTGTTATTTTTTTTTCTTTCGAAACAGAGGCTTATTGTTTTGGGGAGAACTTCACTATTTCAGTCCTTTTTTCCCAGTTCTTTTGTTCTTTTGTTTTTGTTGTTCTCTTCAACTTGTATTGCTTCAATATATATATACTGAAATATATATATATATATATATACTGAAATATATATATATATATTATATGTATATAATACATATGTACATACACATATCACCTGAGTTGGAGGATTTTCTGTCTTTTTTTTTTCTGCTAAAAGATGTCATGCTTTCCTTAAGGAAGTGTTTGAAGGCTCCTCCTTGGCAAGCCCAAACAACCATCAAAATCAGTTTAATACTATATCTTTATAACAAAATAGCTTTATTAGGTTTTCTTCCATCGTCGGTTGACCTTATATTTCAGGGTGTTAGGCTTGATATCATTGTCACTTATGGGCTCTATCTTATGAAGCAAAACTTAAATCCAAATAGAAAATAATTGACTACTCTTACAATATTCATGCCATTAGTGTACCATTGAGCTTATCTTACCAGGCCACTTGTAGCTGTCAGGATTCACAGCTGGGTAATTTTGGTTGATATTTATTTCCAGTTACATGATTAGCACATTCAAACACTATAAAACCTAACCACTGTGATGTGAAAAGCTTTAAAGATAAAAGTACCAGCTTGATTTCCTTAAGGAAGTCTTTGAAGGCTCCTTCTTGGCAACTCAAACAACCATCATCTTGCCTCTGTGCTCCACACTGGGGTCTCTCCCCAACATGGTCACCCAAATGAGGTTCAGCAGGCTGGCATCCTGTCTTGATCCTCCTGCACTGGCCTCGATGATAAAGCCTGGGCAGTCCAACAAAAGCAGTCTATACACTGAAGAGGCTGAAATCCCAGTAGCTGCCCAGTCCACAAGCTGGATATCCCAGCAGTCCCCAACTGGCATTAAAGTTTTGGAGGATTCTTGGAGAGACATGAGTCTTCAGTCCATATTAGAGGATTAAAAAGCTGTGTCTCATGTCTTTGAAGGATGGCAAAAGCAGTAGCAGCCACAGAGTAGATGCACTTGCCAGTAAGAATTGAAAATAGACCAAATGACAGTGCTCTCTCTTACTTTTTTACTTTTTGTCTATTTACTAAGATCTCAAGCTTTATATCTGAAGTACAATTTCTCAGGATTTACCAATTATTTATTATGCTTTCTTTTTTTAAATTTTATTTATTTATGTATGTGTATGAGTATACTGTCTGCATGTAGGTTGTGCACTCGTGTCATGCAATGCCGCGGAGGTCAGAATAGGGTCTCAGATTCCCCTGGAACTGGAGTTCTCCAGGAATTGGAGTTACAGATGGTTCTCAGCTGCCATGTGGGTGCTGGGGTCCTCTGCAAGAGCAATCGGTGCTCTTAACCACTAGGCTATCTCTCCAGCCCCTGGTTATGCTTTCTTTTAGGATGCTTAAGGCCACACAGTTAGCCCAGATTAACCAAGGTTTTTGTTTTCTCAAGGTCAGTTGAGGATCTGGTCCTCAGGGGTCACTCATTTTTTAGGGGGGGGGTGGGAGCCCCTGGCTCATTTTGGCTTTTCATTTACCAGCTCCATCCACTCGAGGACAATATTAGGTCTTGCTAGACCAGGTTTCCCTTTTTGAAGCATGAGCAGACTTTCCTCTTTACAGACTGGACACTGGCTGAAGTCCCATTAGTGGATCTCCAAGACCACCCTACACAGGAAGACTAGTGACCCACATTTGCAGGACATTTCAAGAGATTCCCCCGTGCATAGTCCTCTGAGACTTAGTTGATCTCTGATGGCAAGGAACAAAGTTATCCCTTAGGTCCCTTGGCCAAATTTGTATGGGCATTAAATATGGTCATTAAGCACCCAGCAAGGCTAAGTTATACCAGCCTGATACATTACACCTATACTAAAATTGTATCTTCTGAAAACAAACTGTATGTTATTTCCATATCATATTCCTTGATTTGCATTTTTCCACTTTAATTTTATATTACTCTAAAATATGTATACATACCCACCATCATATACCAAAAATCCATAGTCTGAAAATAAATGGTAGATTAGTTCTAGAACCTGTCTAGGGATTCACAATATCAGAGCACAGTTGTTTTCAGATCACAAGGAATATAACATTAATGTTGCTCAGTTTGCCTTACAACTAGGCACTTGGCACTAGCATCCACAGATGAGGGATACCATTCATCTTTTGTTTTTCTGGGATTGTGTTACTTCACTTAACTTAACAGAATATCTTCTAGTTCCATCCATTTACCTTCAAATTTCATGATATTATCTTTCTTTACCTCTGCATAGAACTCCATTGTGTAGATATACCACATTTTCTCTATCCACTCATTGGTTGAGGGGCATTTGGGTTGGTTCCAGCTCTTTGCTATTGTGAAGAGAGCTGCAATAAACATGACTGTATATGTATCTCTGCTGTAGAATGTCTTGTGGGTATAAACCCAGAAATGATATGGCTGGGTCAGGTGGTAGGCTCATTTTGAGTCTTTTAAGCATTCTCCACAATGTTTTCCATTGTGGTTGTATGAGTTTACATTCAGAAGTTTCATACTTTCTAAATATTCATTTTAAGTCTTAATCTACTTGTTATTGATCCCCTTCCTGACTTTGGTATTCAGTTATATTTCTCTGCCTCTATATTGTTGTGCAGAACTCTAGGTTCCGAGACCTGGACCACCACTCTGATGTAGGACACGGACAACCAACTTGAAGGAAGGCTGACAAGGATTTATTTCTGAATGCTAAGCTTTTATATCTCTCACAGGTTGCAGAGGTTTTCCAAGGACAATTACAGAAAACTAAACAATGTATACGTGCTAGGTGTAAGGAAGGCTTCAGGAGAGGAACGGAATTCAAGGATCAGCAGGCCTAGCCATAAAAGTAAACAGGGAACGGTTCTGAGGAAGCCACTGCCTGGGGCCGGCTGGGCCGGCGGCATGGATCCTCTATACCAACAAACCCACAAGCAGGTCCATGAGATTCAATCTCATATTGGACGCCTGGAGACAGCAGACAAGCAGTCTGTGCACTTAGTAGAAAATGAAATCCAAGCAAGCATAGACCAGATATTCAGCCATCTAGAACGTCTGGAGATTTTGTCAAGCAAGGAGCCCCCTAATAAAAGACAAAGTGCCAAACTCCATGTGGACCAGTTAAAGTATGATGTCCAGCACCTGCAGATGGACCTCAGGAACTTTCAGCACCGGTGCTATGTCAGGGAGCAGCAGGAGAGACAGCGAGAGGAGCTTCTGTCCTGTACCTTCACTACTAACGACTCTGACACCACCATACCCATGGATGAATCACTGCAGTTTTACTCCCACCTCCAGAACATTCACCATGGCATGGATGACCTCATTGGTGGCGGGCACAGTATTCTGGAGGGACTGAAGGCCCAGAGACTGACCTTGAAGGGAACTCAGAAAAAGATCCTTGACATTGCCAACATGCTGGGCCTGTCCAACACAGTAATGCGGCTCATTGAGAAGCGGGCCTTCCAGGACAAGTACTTCATGATCGGCGGGATGCTACTCACCTGTGCAGTTATGTTTCTTGTGGTGCAGTACCTGACATGAGCCACTCACATCCAGCTCTGGACAGCCTTCCCACCGTGTTCAAGTGTATGTGAGTACATGCCTGTGTGCAAGCAAGAGGTGGGCTGAGCGGCCACCTTTTGAAACGTATGCCTTAACGGTGGTGAAGACACCCCCACCTCCAGGACTAATTGTGACTTAGTATATCAAACCTGCTCTGCTTTCTCTGACATCTGGGGAGGGGGAGCTAGGGTCAGGATGTGTGGTGCTAGGAATGGATCCCTTTTCTCTCACTCTCACTGAAGGAGGGAAGGGATGGGTTTCATAGTTTGTCCACAGAGCTGGTGTGTACCCTGGAAAGCTTCCATTATGACCCTTGCACACATTGTTTAGAACTTGTCCAGCCTTTGTGGCTTCTGATGGGTGGGCTAGACCACCTTCTGGGAAAGGTCAGTTCTCATACCTTTGCTTCTGCCATCCCCCCTCCACCCCACCTCCCACTCTCCCACCTCACCCCCACCCCCCAAAAATGACAAGTGGATGACTAAATGCTTAACACTCGTCATTCATCCTTCCCTGGAAGCAGCTGCTTCGGGGAAACAGAGACGTTGGAGCTATTGCAGATAACAAGTAAGTGTTGCCATGCTGTATTGCTGGGTGTTTTTCCTTCCTGAAATGAGGCCAGTGGTGTTCTGGGAGTGTTCAGTCTGAAGATCGAAGACCTGAGTCACCAATGTTTTTCCAGTTAATGGAGCAATTGACTCTGACAGTTCACTTCCACTTCTGCTGAGGCTCCCATGGGTGACCTTTGCCCCTCTGGAAGTAGTAATGAGCAAAGGGCGATTTGTCATAGTCTCATCTTTATCCCTATCACCTCAAATTCTTCCGAGTTTCTCTTCCTTGAAGTGTATTAATTAGCAAGCCTCAGTTTTTCCCCATCCCTGGTAGGCCACCCTGGAGCTGTCTTGGTAAGATGTCTTCATAGAATGTTTCAGGGACCAGGTCCTTATTCCTTTTCCTCAGCTGTGATTAAGACTGTATACCTGATGTATTGTTGAATTCGATAGAAAATTACTCTGTCTTGAAGCACACTTAATGTGATTAATCTCTGAAAGTACCAGAAAGATCTGGTGAGCTTAATTTGTTCATCAGTCACAGCCCCTGCCCACCCTACCAACTCTAAACTTAGTAGTTTGTGGTGGGACTAAAGGATACCCAGAATTCCCCAGAACTGGAAACCTGGTCAGTATTCATCCTAACTTGGGTTGCTTTGCCCCACATACTTCCTGCCTTTGCTGCTTAACTGTCTATTGTCTGGGTGACTTTCCATCTCCCACACTCTGCTGTTGACTAGTGTCAGGTTGAGATCCAGAAGCCCATTGGAATGCAGAGACACCTAAGATCGGAGGTCCAAAAACCTGCTCTACCAGGCATAGCCTTTGGCTATGCTAAAACGGGCCATCGCCGATTATTCAGAAATCTTCCGCCTTTTTGAAAGCCAGATTCCAGACTCCTGCAGAGTGCGCTACCCACCCCCACTCTCACTGAATCCCATTCCCACCTTCTCCCTTAAATTCCCAAGCCAGATGCCATTCTGGGCTTGGCTCTACCTCTCCCCTGAGCCTAGCTTTGGCTCTTTCTTTCCCCTGAGCCTAGCCCCGGCTACCCTGAATGAAACTGCTCCGAAGAACTTAGACCTCGTGGCCTTTCATTCTGGGGAGAGCGCGCCATAGCCTTACAACTAGCAGTATTGGTTTCCTGGGCACATACGTGAACAATGCCCCTTTTGATGAACTTTCTCAACTGTGAAGATTTTAGCGTGAGTTTCCTGGGCTCTAGTTTCAAACTTCTGGTCAGATGCATTAGCCACTGCTGCTCCTCCTCTTGGCCGAGTGGGCTCTAGATGGTCAGAAAGGAGGAATCCCCCCTTTGAGAAGGATTGGTAACCCTGCAGAGGGAAATGGCCAGTAGTGGTGACAGAGGACTTGTTGCCTTTTCGGACCTAGATTTCATGTTGAAGAGACCCCTTGAGATTGTCCCCTGTACCCAACACAAGATCTTAGCTGGCCAGAAAATGGTTTTAGGCTACACAGACTTGACTGTCCTGGCTCCTGGGCACCTGAAGATCTCACCAGACAGCATACTTTGGAGGAAGATGTGCAAATCACAGCTGAGCCCTTTGGACACCAACTCTGGGCGACAGAAGGCCTTTCCCCTTCATTGGCTGTTAGGACAGTGTTTTGTAGTATAGATTGGTGTTTCCACACTTGCCTTTATTAGTGATCCTTGACTTTGAATGACTTGATGCCATACCTTCACAGCCAGGAATAAAACTTGGGTGGGGATCTTCTTTGCTTAGAGCTACGGAGCAGCAGCTTGCTGATCTGGACTCCAGCAGGCACTTAACTGGCAGTCACCTGACCGCCCTCCCTCACATTCCTGTCCCATGCCCTGTGAGAACACCCAGAGTGCAGCTGGCTCCAATCTTCAGTGGAGGGAAGGGGCCCAGGCCAAGGAGGGAACGCTCTCTAGTGGAAGTGTGAGGGTGTTCTTAGCCTGGCTCACCTGTACTTTTAGGCGTGCCTGTTATGATTTGAAGCAGGTCGGATGCCAGGAGGGCCTAAAACTGTGTAAAGTGTATTAAGAGTATATACTCCAGATGTGGCCACTTTAAGAAAAGCCAAACCCAAGGACCAAGTAAATAGTCTAGATTTCACTGCTGGGTTTTTCTCTGAAGCCAACTTTCCCTGTTGAATTTAAGTAGGTTTGATTGGTACATTTAGATTTACATCCCTTGTTTCCAAAACACGTCAGCTGAATAAAGTTGGGATTTATTTTATTTAGAGAAAAAAAAAGTAAACAGGGAACATAGTGACATTGGGTTTCAGCAATAATATGTCTAACAATTTCTTTATTTACATTCTAAGTAAAAATAATCAAGGGTGGAGTCTTAGCTAAACTCTGCAGGTTTCTACCAAGCCCAAGCATTCAAACACAATCATACCAAGTCGGCCCTCCACCAACTTTTTGAGAGGCTTTTTCAAGCCTTTGACATTCATCCAGCCAGAAAATTCATAACTCCACAATTGTCATATATTTCACTCATTTAAGCATTTAATTATTCCCTAGAAATTACCTAATTATTTATATGTGTGTCAGTTATGCAATAGTCTTGAGAAAATCTTTATCAATATGACCTTACTTCTTACATAAAGGCCAAACAAACTTCAAGTACTGAATAAATGTTTGTTGAGTGAATGTACCAGTAAGTTAGTTCATTCAGTGACTTAATTTTTCAAATTGCAACTCAAGTTTGATTTCTTATAGCAAATTTCTAATCTATTACAATAGAAGAAAATATCCAAGCTCTGGTTTTGACCTACTACCACATAGATAAATATGAAAAATTATTTTCATCTCTAAGAATTGTGAGAAGTAAATGAATATATATACATATATATTATGTATGACTTGTTAACACTTAAAGTAACTTGCAAATGTTGAGTTATATTGAATTAGTGTTTACATATGGGACTATGTGTGCTCCCTCCTTAAAGCCACACTGGAAACTATTCACTAAGCATGGATGGTTTCCACATACTGCATAAATGGAGACCCCTTCGGCCTATATACTATGGCTCCTCCCTCAATATATGTAAAACAAGGGTCATTTGCACACCTTGGTTGGCTGGTTATTCAGGTATGGGTCCTGTTACTCTCCTTGTTCCCCCTTCTATATGGGGGTATCAATAGTCAACAAGCCCAGCTATGATGAAATTCGGCAAGCCAGCACATCTGAGTTCAGGAATGGTGATATTCATTAATATCTATTTATTGTGTGCAAATATTTACTGAGTAGAGTTATCCTTACTATTAGAGGGAGATTCATTTTATAAAATAAAGCAGAATAATTTCTCTCAAAGGCAGCATGAGTCCAATTAGATCTTCTGTTTCCTATTATGTTTGTAACCTATACTGTTTGTCTTTAAATATCTCCAGACTGTTTTAAAATATCATCCAAAATATATGTAATATCTCACACATTTCCTCCTCATCATTTGCTAACAAATGTGCCGGCAATAAAAACTTCTTTTATGCATATCTACCATTTGAGATAACAATAAAAGGATAGGAATTTACAGGTGTATGAAAAGTTTTCTTGGTTGTGTCTTTTCTGATTCTTTTAGAGCACAAAGGGATTTATGTTTCATTAAGAATATTTAGTTAATAATTTCAAAACTAGTTATACTATATATATATATATATATATATATATATATATACATACACTAGCTATTCTTCCATAGAGGTCTTCTAGAAGCAATGATGCTGAGCATAAGTGGGTACATCTAGGCCCCCAACATTCATCTCCTCAGGAGAAAAATATCCATCACAGAATGGAGCTCTTCTATAGAACACCTGTCAGTGTTCCTACAACTAAAACACAGAAAGACTGAGGATTTTTTTTTTCCAGATCACAAGAAACTGGTGGTGGGACTTGACTGAATGTGACTTCCTTCCCTGGATTGGAGCCTGGAACAGAAGATGGGCTTCATGAAAATAAAATTATCTGAATGAAGTCAGAGATCTTGTTAATAGTAATAGTCTAATGTCAGTTNCTAGTTATACATATATATATATATTTAAATATATATATATATTATATATATATAAACATATTTCTATCCATAAATCAAAGGCAGGCTCTCATTTACTGTTTGAATATAAAAAGACACAGCAGGCATCTTCATTTAAAAAGTTTTTTTTTAATGTTAAGCCACAGCTTCTTTAGAAGAAACAGACAGAAAAATATAAAAATGCCTGCTGTTCCGCACAATATGACTAATGCCTCCAAGATAATATAACTCTTTCTTCTCTACAGTATGCCCTAATAAGATGTGTAGTCTCCAGTTTAAGGAAATGGAGGAAACATCAATTAAATGATTGAAGTAAATTTGCCACTTATACAGAATGAAAAGGCTATTCTCCCATGAGTATTTGAAAATTTATAACTCAATCATGTTACTCTTTTAAAATGCCTACTTAATTAGGAAAAGCAAATGTGTTCACCCTTCAAATTCAAAAATATGTCTAGTTTGCATACCTTCAAACAGAGAACACTGGTCAAGTGCCATGGGTGGGGAATATAACAATCAAGGTCAGGGAATAGGGGTCATTGTTTCCAGGCAATGGAAACAGAGGTATTTTGCAAAATTAGCAAGTATATATCAAAAGGAAGACTCAGAAGATGAAGAAACATGATTGAACAGTTTGTATATATATTTAGAGAGCATTAAGTATCACTGTATTAGTTATTAACCCATAGTAGAGTTACTTGACAAAAATGATTTGTAAATGTTTCAAATGAATATCCCAAACGCCACACTAACAGAACACATAACATTAAAATACCTGTTTTCTAACTCCATTTGCTGACAGTGGTTACTATAAACAAGGAGAAAGAAGGGAAGAAAAGGTAGATGGGAAGGAAGGAGGTGGAAGAAGTATAAAAGCTGCATCATAAAAGCCTGGATTACATACGATTATAGAACTAAAAGCAAATACAGTACTTAATTTTCCTCAAGAATATCTGTCATTAAAATAAAACAAACTCTTATCAACAATATAATTTGAAAGACTTTATTTTTCAAGTGTTCAATATGTTAATGAAGGAAATGGTCCAAAGAAAAATCTGTTTGTTTCGTTGGAAATTTTCTCCAAGGATACACCGTGTTGTTCTGGTGAATAATAAGGACTAGGCAGAATTCCCTGGGTCAAACCTGTTTCTTGTTTCCTTATTTCACGGTTTTTGACAGTCATTCATACCTTCAAAAATAGACAAGAATATCATATTTCATTGCCATTACTCCTAGGCTTTTCCTCCCAGATATTTTTGGATCATTTGGGTTGTTTGACAATATTTATACAAAACATAAGTTCCTAGTACCTACACAACTATCATTTCCCTTTACAACATGCTGTTTCTTAATAAAAAGCTCATTTACCGTATAATTAAGATATGTTGGTATTTCAATTTCCTATGTAATGAAAATTATAATCTCTTGAAATTAAGAACCAACACATGATTACAGATCATCTAATTCTTTCTTGTTTTATAAATTAAAAAGAACTGGAATGTTCATTTTTTAGGGTCATGTAAGTTCATTAGTGGAAATTCACATTCTTATTTTTCAGTCACAGCTAATGACAGCACCTAGTGTATTTTTGGTTTTGAGCCTTTGATTTTTTTTTTTTTGGCACTTGTCTGTATTTGCAGTCTCTACTTATTTTAATGAGCATTTAAAATTGTACAGTTTAGTGATCATCCAACACAGGCTCATTGCAATTCACTAATGTTTTCAGAATGTAAGGTAATCAAAACTTTTCATTTCAAATTGACTCCAATTCTAACTACAACCTGGCATCACAAAACATAGTCAAGCAGTGATCTTTGCCACACACGTCTGAGATCCAAAGGGGACTACAGATGTAAGAATGTCTGTTGCTATGGAAGAACAGCTGGAACCAGTTAATGAGTGGAGTCAGCATGAGCGGAAGTACAGGAGAGGAGAAAGATTCATCTTCACCATAGAGAGCTAGGGAAAAGATCCTGGAAAGACAGACTGTGGCAAGAACGGCCCCTGGATGACAGCTGTGAGCATCATTAGGATCATCTCCTACCAGCAAGTGGAAGCTTTGCTCATTCTTGTACACAGGAATCATAGTCACCTGCAGACCAGTCTCTAGCATGATAATAAACCCACTCTGGCCACACACCCTGAAGAGACAAATAAAAATGCCATTTGCCTAGAGACTACAAGAAACAAATACATAGAAGTTTAATATAAAGTCAGTATTTATCTTCATTTTAATAGATGAAGGGTGGAAATAGTGACCATATTAACATTGGGCATAAATCAAAGATTATATTGGGAAATGTGATGTTATGGTTACATATATTAAAATATGAGATATGACAATTAAATGGAGTAGAAGTATAATGTTAAAGATTTTTTACAGCCTGTTGTGGTGGTGAACACTTAATCCTAACATTCAGGAAGCAGAGGCATGCTGATCTCTGGGAGATAAAGGTCAGCCTGGTCCATATAGTAAGATCTAGGCTAGCTAAGAATACAGGGATACCCGGTCTCAAAAGATAGTTTTAAAGTGTGCATTTAAACACAAAAGTGCTTCTTAATCTTAAAAATTAAAATTTATTTATATTTTATGTGTTCAAATGTTTTCCCTGTATATATGTAAATGCACACATGCATTGCCTGTGGAGACCAGAAGAGGATTCCCCTGGAACTGAAATTATGGATGGTTTTTAGATGCTCTGGATCCTCTGCAAGAGCAGCCATTGCTCTTAAAGACAGCCATCTCTAGCCCCCAAAGTGCTTTCTTGATAATGATGGATAATGATGATAGAATTAATTATTATTATTGCTTCAAATGTTTTATATTATATATGCTAGGAATGATATTCAAGGGAAATATTTATGTTTCCAAATATATTTTATTAATCTGGTTCTCATTAGGCCTCCGTGGTGATGAAACGGGGATTTTCATTATAAAGAGGACTTAGACCATATTAAAAATAAATAAATAAATAATTAAGAAGTGAATGATTCATTTGTTTGTACAAAAATAGAAATGGAATTGTCTCTGGAGTCTAAAAATCTACAGAACTCCATTTGATGAGGTTTAGAAGTAATGCACAGTTCTAAGTGATAGCAATATTCAAGAATAAACTCCAGCATTCTTTGAATATAAAACCATACAACATCAGAACAAAATGGAGGCTGGTGAAAATAAGTTGCTCATTTTGCATATGAGAAAACCAAAGTATAGGAAGAGAGTACTTAAAAGATATCTATTTTATTTATTTATTTATTTATTTGTTTGTTTGTTTGTAATTAATTCATTAAGGATACTTATCAAGCTCAGGGTTATAGTGTATATATCAATATAAGATCTGGGATAAATATCAGAAGTGCATTATTAAGAACTTATATTTCAGAAAATTCAAACACAATGCTCAAAATCTTTGGAGCTAAGGTCAAGAAGCAAAAATGAGCACTGTAATATTCTAGGGTTGATTAAAGCATCAATATATTGGAAAAGCCAAGACATTTTTTCTAGTTTCCTTAAGATGATACCCCTGGTGAGCTTCATATTCTTGACCCTGTACTGACACCAAATGAATATTAAGAAGACTGCCATCAGTAAAACAAGACTATGATGTATGAATAAACTCACAGATTTTATGTAAGCAAACTAATACTACAAGGACATCATAAAGAGGCATCAGAGAACAAATCAAAAATACTTGCAATGCATTATTTTTAGTTTATTTTAGAAAGACTTTATTTATTATTTTATGTATATGAGTTCATTGCCTCCATATATGTAAGAGTATACCAGTGTCCTACAATACCCATGGAAATCAGAAGAAGACATCAGATTCCCCTGCTTGCTGCCATGTGGATGCTGGAAACTGAAACTGGATCCTCTGCAAGAGCAGCCAGTACTCTTAACCCCTGAACCATCTCTCCATCTCTCTAGCCCTGTAATGTATTGTTTTAATTAGGGGAAAATATTGAATATATATCATTATAAACAATCTCATAGCTCATTTTTTCAACACAATGAGCTTCAAGTTTGGGGTCTATGTTGCTTCTTACTAAAAAAAAAATTACCGAGTCATGTAGAATTATGAATTTTTTGGTTGTTCCATGGAGCCATAGAAAAACGAGTTTGTTTTCCAAAAGTAGCTTTGTCCCCTTTCACTGCCTCTGAGTTCTACACAGTATTTTCTGCAAATTGATCCTTAGACTTACAAACTCATCTCCCACAAATAAATGTTCAGTTGACAGGGTGGATCATAATCTAAATAGTTGTAAGCTTCCGGTTTTAGGGTAGTGCCTTATGAATTAAATGTTGACTGCATTTTATTTCATTTGCACCTGCCTCAGCAAAAATGGAAAGAAACAACCTCCCACTACGTACTCTGACTTTCATATGTGCACAGAAGCACGCATATACCATACCTCATGCACAATAATAAATATTTAAAAAATATTCTCCAAAGTGTGGTGTTTAATTTTTGTGTACTTGACTCCACTTAGAGTCACTTTTGAAGGGAAACGTGAATTCAGGAATTCCAGATTCCCTGCCTCAGAATTGCCTGTGGCCCTCTGTGGTGCATCTTGTTAATTACTTATTGATGTTAGAAGGCTCAGCCCAGGTTGGGTAGTGCCATTTCTAGCCAGATGAGACTGTGCAAGCTAAAGGGTGCAAAGGAGTAAGCAGTGTTACTACATAAAGAGGACAAGGAAGGAAGACAAAGCAAAAGCATTTTAGATAATGTCAGGCCAAAAGAAGACATGTTAATTATTTGGGTACCACCCTTGGTGAAATAAAAAAAACAATGAGAAACTTTGTATTTCAAGAAGAAATTTCTGATTTCGTGTTAAATGTATGTTGGAAGAAGAAGAAAGCGGACATGAAGTGAAGGCTGGAACCTCTGTGATGGTCCATGAAGGAGGTCATGGCTTGCCTGTGAGAATGTCAGGATGAAGAACAATTATTAATACAATATCCAGGAGCTGTAAACCACTCCTGTGATACAGAACAAAGATGACAAAGAGATCTGAGTACTGTTGGAGGACACAGGACCTGCTTTGAACATATACACCTGATGTGACTACAAAACCTCCTAATACAATTAGATAACTGGGCATAAGTTTCAGGAAGCCAGAAGAGATGTCAGAACTCAAGAAGTATTTCCATTATTTGTCAGATAACTATGGTGACAGAAATCAATGGCAACATTCATAAATGTGTGTATATCGTTTTTATTTAAAATTGTTTTTAAATTAGATTTTTATCACTTTCAATGTCTAAAAACTTGTCATGTGAGTGCTATAATTAAAATACATAAGATATATTATTATTAAAACAAATCAATCACATTGAAATATGAACCATCAAAATATTTTAAAACAAATTTACAATATACACAGTACAATTGGTTTTTGAAATAGTAACTGACAAGACTTATTTGAAGTCTGACTAACATGACATTTTTTTATGAAAATAAAAAGTTTCAGATTTTTGCCACAGTAAAAATGTGATATGCAATTTTCACTTATTCGACCCATAACCATGTCAACTACTTCTTTTCTTTGTGTGTTTAGAAACTTATATTTCAGGATAAATAACAAATACTTCTTTTCTGGACATACTGTAGATTGAATGCAGGACCTCATGCACATTGTGCAAACTACCATTGATTCATGGTCCCAGCCCTAAAACACACATCTCTCTTTGAGTCTAATAAATATAAAGATGACATTCCTTTTCTTTTGTTTGTTTTTTTTTTTTTTTATGTGTATGAATGTTATTGTCTGATGCAGGTCTGCGCACCCGTGTCGTGCGATGCCGCGGAGGTCAGAAGAGGGTCTCGGATTCCCCTGGAACTGGAGTTCTCTGGAACCGGAGTCACAGACGGTTCTCAGCCGCCATGTGGGTGCTGGGGGATCGAACCCGGGTCCTTCTGCCAGAAGCGGTCGGCGCTCTTAACCGCTAGGCCATCCCTCCAGCCCCCTTCTTTGGTATTTTTGAGACAGGGTCTCCCTGTAGCCCCAGCTGGCCTGGAACTCACTCTGTAGACCAGGCTGGACTTGAACTCACAGGGATCCGCGTGCCTCTGCCTCCAACTGTTGGGATTAAAGGAGTGGGCCACCACACCCAGCCTGGCATTCTTTATTTTTACTATCCAAGGCCGTGGGGAATTCTATCCACTTTGGGGTTCTAGGGATCTCACGAGAGAATGCATGAAAAATACGCATCTACAGCAGAGTTCGACGTTTTTGCCTATCCATTACAAAGAACTATTCATAAAGAATTTATTAATCACTAATGAGCTGAGAGTACTGTCAAGATGTGCTGGGGAAGGCAAAAGGACTTCTTTAACCAGAAATATCACAGGCCAAATATACTAGATTTAAGCTCTGGTAACTGAAACTCCTAGATTTGAATTCTAGCTCTATGTCGCACAGAGGCATATGAACTCGGAAAATTTAAATTCCCTGTTTCCTCTTTTGAGGGGACAAATTGATTGCATTAAATTCCCGAGTCATTCCTCTTTCTAAGGCCATGTTGTTCAGATGGCTAATTTCAAACTTCTCCCTACCTCAAAGAGAAATTCAAATTTTTCATTTTTCTTTTTTTTTTTTTTTTTTTTTTTTTTTTTTTTTTTTTTTTTTATGTAGCGTTTTTTTTTTTGTTTGTTTTTTTGTTTTTTTCCAGTGGACTTGCATCTGTGCATTCATAGCTTTCCTATCATTCAACTTGGGGAAGGGGCTAGGTACAGGCTCAATTAGCTCAGGCTACTATAACAAAATTCCACAGACTATTAGGACATCTGGGATCGGGAGCTTAAGCGGATAGGGCTTAGCTTGGAAACTGTAATGCATGAGTTCGGATCCGTGATTGGGGTGGGAGGGTCTGGGTTTGTTCGGGAACCATTGTATGAGTTTTGCAACTCATTCAATTAAATGTTTCTCCCTATTCCAGACCTAGAACTTCTGGACCAAGGTGCAAGAATGATTGTCCCTTCTAGATCTCTCTCTCTGACTTGAGACAGAACACTTTGGCTCTGTCGTTACATGGAGGGCATGGGGGAGATCTCTGCTGTGTCCCATTCTGAGCACCTGACTAGATTGCTGTTATATAAATAAGTTGAGGATATAAATTGAGGGAGGGTACACAATCCAGGTTTTACCAAGAAACCCTGGGTCACTTTTCATTTTCAGGAAGTTGAATAAAAGTAGTTGAATAGTAGATTAATCATCTGAATTTCCCTGGAAATATATTCCAGTCAAGGTTCATGTTTAGAAGTTCGCTGTCATCTAAAATATACATACATCTGGTGGTCCTTTAAACATGTGTGGCCACAATCCACAAGATCTTCTTCCTCCCTGGACCAGGCTCACAGCTCTGCAAGGCTGCAAGCCTTGGAATTGTCCTGGCCAGCAGGCTTACAAATTCCAGGCTGAGCTCTGGCAGGGTGGGGAGGGAACTGTGAGAAGTCACCTGAGAGAAACAGAAAACGGATTCAGAGAGAGGCCTGGAGAAAAGACTCAACTTTAATGTTCTAACTCAAGGCTTTTATACAAACACTTGCGTGGGCTGCGAGACACACACACACACACACACACACACACACACACACACACACACACAATTGGGGGCTGGGGCAGGCAGTTGGGACAAGGGAATCCTAGGCTATATTCTGGATCAAAGCTTCTTCCCAAGGGATCAAAAAGACAGTCCAGGCCAGCTTTGAGATAGCCTGCTTTGTTTTAAGAGTCACCAACCATTCAAAGGGAGGCACTAAAATGAAGCTTAATTCCTTTATTCTAATGAGCTGCTGACTTAGTATCATGCATATAGCAACAATTGTAGATAAGGATTCTGTTTCCAAATATGCTTGCATCTTTGTGGCCCATGGTATACCATCTTCCTTTTGTGATGAAACTTGAATTTTCTTTTTCATAAGTTGAAATATTTATGAAAACTCTAAGATATAGTTAATCTTTAAAAATATTTTTTCAGCACTAGGAAGGCAGAAGCAAGTGGATCTCTGTGACATCTAGGCTAGATTGGTCTGCATAATAAGTTCTAAGCCAAGCTGTGGCCATAGGGAGACCCTGTTTCAAAAAGAAATAAGTAATTAATAAACTAATGAATTAATTAAAAAATAATTTATTTTAAGTGCTTTTGATTTTGAGAAATTTGTGGAAAGAACACAGAGAACTCCCAATATTCTTCACCAGTTTCTGTAGTGGTGAAAAGTTGCATGATTATACAACCCTCAGAGAAGATTCAGAGTTCATCAGGTTCACAGGCAGTCATTTGTTGGTGACAACATGTAGTTTGCTATGGTTTATCATCCCGTAACCATCATCACAAAGTTTAGTGATACTCTGTGAACCTGATCAACTTTGAATTTGAATTTGATTCAGAATGTCTGGCAGACACTCTAATCTGTATTCCAAAGGAAGGAAAGACAACATGCCTGATTCATGGGCTCAGCTCAGGTACTGCCCTCTGACTTTACCATCTCTTTGTCTTTTGTTTTGTTCAGATGTTGATTGATGAATAACCACACAATATCAGAACGGTATAAAGATAATCTGAGGATTGTTGCTCAGTGCCCCCGTTACTTCCAAATCTATTACAAGAAGAGAAATAAAGCATGAAGTGAAGAAATTCTACAAGAGTTCTCAAACAGAAAAATGGAGAAGTATTAGAAAGGCCTGAGGCTTTTCTGTTTCAGAGATTAAGTACTGCGAATTAATGTAGTGCCAAAAGAATGAGGAGATAGTGGCAGTGTGGAAGCATGTTGTTCTGCCAACAAAGTCCCTATAATCTGTTTCCAAGATAGCAGGGCCAAAGATGCTTCTAGCCCTGGGCAGTTTCTGAACTAAAATTCTGTCTAACTAGCAGTAAAGACTTTGGAAGAGATGGAAGGACTAAGCTATAAAAATCATAAGTAACTATGGGTTAATCTGTAGTGCACATATAATAGGCTCATCAGCAAGCATAAAGGTCTCTGAGTCATCCTTGGACCAAGAGTTGATCCAAAGCCTGCATTTCTTCATTTATCGCGGCTCACATGTGTGTGTGTGTGTGTGTGTGTGTGTGTGTGTGTGTGTCCATGAGAGCACAGTTAGATTTTCATGTTGAATGTATATTTTCATTTGTATGCATTTCTCAAACATCACTAGTGGTTTATCATTCTATTTTGTTTTTAAAAATCAATAAGGCAGGGGTGTCTCCTTGTTCAAAATATTATCAGGTCCTGACATGTAGATTCTATCACAATATGTGCTTGCTCTGTCAAAGCAAGGGAAAACAAAGACTGAATGGTACATGTGTAAATAAAGATGTTTGGAATTATGACCATCCAGAGAAAAGGTCGTTTGTTCCTCATATACTATTTTCCTGGTGTAGGTGTTATAGTGTTTCTCTTTCTTTTAAATGTTATTTAAAAAATACTTTCCATCACTTGTGAGTTTCTCATTTTGCCACTTTATTGCCTTCATTACTGTTTTTTCCACATCTTCCCAATAGAAGCAGATGGAGCAGGTGTGCTCTAAAGCCTTTTGTCCCATTTTAGCAGATTTACACCTTCTCAAATTTAAGGACAAATATTTTAGCCATATTTTAGATTTAAGTCTTCCTCAGGTTTTTGTGCTTTAAAGATGTTACCAGGAGGAAAGTATCTTGCTGGCTCTCCATGGGGGGAGCTCTTGAAAATGATCATACTGGTTGCATGGCACTGGGTGGCTATTTGGGGTAATGGTTGTTTCAGCTCTGTCTGCTGTAAAACAACGCTCTCTACACACCAAGTTGCATAAATAACAGTTTGTTGCACTCAGTGATTCTCTGAATCTGGAGTTCATAAAGGATGCACCTGGCATGTTGTCTCTCTTTATGCTGCCTGGGACTTCAGCTAGTAAAACTCAGATCTGTGGGTGACCTAAAATACATCAAAAATCACCTGCAAGCTCATCCACTTATAAGTCTAGTATATTACATCATGGTAGATGCTTTGACCTCTAGACTTCATTTCTGTCTTTAAAATAAGAGTGCACATGCAGCACTTCCTATGAATGTTACATTTTATATAGGTATGTATGAAGATATGTATGTGATGTGTCTACTTAGAAAATTAGTTGAGGGCTGGAGAGATGGCCTAGCAGTTAGGAGCGCCAACTGCTCTTGCAGAGGAACCAGGTTCGATCCCCAGCACCCACATGGTGGCTGAGAACCGTCTGAAACTCCAATTCCAGGAGAACTCCAGTTCCAGGGGAATCCGACACCCTCTTCTGACCTCCGCGGTATTGCATGACACAGGTGCATATACTTGCATTCAGACAGTACATTCATACACATATAGAAATAAATAAAATTTAAAAAGAAGAAAATTAGTTGAACAAGTAGACAATGGTTTTATTTTTGCATTTGTTAATATAAAATATCACTACTTGTATATGTTTATTTTTAATGTTTCATTTGAATGATGCTGAAATGATTTATATGAAGGAATATGGTATAAACTGCAATCAAAGAAATATAATTGTTGGTGGAAAATAGTCTTGTGCTCCATTAAATGGAGCATGATAATTCTAAGATGGCAGTGAAAAACATACCATCTAAATTCTAACCTTAGTTTCTGTATTTGTAAAATAGCAGGATATTTTTTCTGTGTGTGCCTGTGTTTGTTGATAAATTGAGTATATGTGCAGCTGTGTGTGTAGTTGCCAGCATCATTGTGCTGGAAGAGGCTATGAGAGTGTGTTGGAGTCCTTGGAGTTGCAGGCGTTTGCGAGATGCCACTGTTGTTCTATGAGTGCTGGGATCTCATGATTGTGGTACAAGCACTCTTAAAAAACCAAAGCATCTCTTTAGTCCCTGCAATGATATTTTTAAAGTAGCTGTATTCAAGGGTTCTCATGAAGTTCAAATGTTCCAAGTTGATAAGACATAGAATGCTAAACTAGACTTGAAGCTACTTGCTAGCTGTCCTGCAGGGCTCCCTGGAGTTGCAGGTCCAGGATTAGGCAGAGGGTTTATAAGTAGAAAAACTACAAGAAAGGACTGCCTTGGAGCTGAGAAAACATTACACCAGCTGTCTTCAATGTGCATTTCTTTAATCTTATACACATGTTTATCTCCTCTTAGACTCCCTGTTGG
>VZQC01007280.1:0-19950 GCA_009823505.1 Rhizomys pruinosus
CCCCCCCGTCCTCCCACCCCTGTCCTCCCACCTTGTCCTCCCACCTCTGTCCTGCTCTTCTGAGCAGACCCCACGTGTCCTGTCGTTCATTCCCATGAGCCTGAGTGTGTCTTCATATATGTGGATGTTATCTTAGCATTCCCCAGACGTCTCAACACCTCACCAGATAACCAGTTTCCTGGTGCTGTTCCCTATGCAGGGCTTGCTCACACTCCTCCATATTTTCAGATTTCTGTTTGGGCTCTTGGCAGATTGCAGCAGGGACCCACACACTGTGTTGGGGGGATCACATCTTGCTTTCTAAGGTTCTTTTAACCTGAGTCACATCACCACCTTTTTTCTTTCGTTATTACTTTTACTTTGTTAAGAAAAAAGGCTTAGTTGTCTGTGGACTGCTTTACTCTTACAATCTTTAGTTATCCATAAGCCATAACTCTCTGCCCAGTTTCATTTATTTATTTACTTTTGGCCATGGGAATAAGAGCTAAAGGCTTGATTGAGGTCAAGGTCATCCTTAGTCAGGAGCATTTGTGAGGGCTTTGTTCCTGGGAGGTTGGTCCTCTTGCTGTACTGATGATAGGATCACTGGAGAGATGGCTCAGTGGTTAGGTGCACTGGCTGCTTTTGCAGAGGACCCAGGTTGAGTTCCAAGGACCCACATGGCACCTAACATCCATCCTTAATTCCAGTTCCAGGGAACCTGACAACCTCTTCTGGTCTCTGGAGGGACTCCATGATATGAGTGTACTTAGCATATAGGCAGGCAGCACACTCATTCATGGCCTTGGAAAGACAGTTCAGTGGCTAAGACTGCTCTTGCAGAGGACCTGGGTTGAGCTCCTAGCACCGACATGGTGGCTAACAACCACCTGTAAGTCCAGTTCCAGGGGCTATTATGCCCCCTTCTGTCCTCTGATGGCATTGCATGACATGAGTGCATTTGCATGCAGACAATATATTTATATGTATAAAATTAAAATAATAGTTTTAGAAATACTTAAACACAGAAAATAAAACTAAATTAATTAAAGCAGAAAGATGATAGGCTGCACAGTGGATTCCCACGGTGGCCGCATCCTGGACGGCCCGGATGAAGGTTCTGCCTGGGCCTCCTGTCTCATGGCTTAGATTCTGTTATCTCAGATGGAGCCACCAGATGGGGGTTTTGTCCCTTTCACTTATTCCATGCTGATGGCTGGAATCTTTCTGCATAAAAAGAACATTCCCCCCTTAACTAAGGTACACTGCGATACAAACTTCAGACGAGGCCCAGCCCATTCTCTAGCTTTCCTCTTGGTTGACCACAGACTCCTGCCTGCATTACCTGGTGGAAGTTTTTTGATTTGTTGGCTCATTTGCTTTTTCACTGTTTTCTTGAGTATCATTGTAAACCTCTTGTTGTGATGAAGGTATCACACACACACACACACACACACACACCCATCAAGTCTTGGGAACTTTCTCTCCGGGCAGTAGTGTTTGTGGGAGGTGCTGTGGAGACTGCTTTCCTGGCCGAGCTCCCTGTCTGGCCTTCCTTCCCCACTGTAAGAAGTCATCAGGGGGGCTGGAGTGATGGCCTAGCGGTTAAGAGCGCCGACCGCTCTTACAGAGGACCCGGGTTCGATCCCCAGCAACCACATGGCGGCCGAGAACCGTCTGAAACTCCAGTTCCAGGAGAACTCCAGTTCCAGGGGAATCCGACACCCTCTTCTGACCTCCGCGGCATTGCACGACACGGGTGCACAAACTTGCATGCAGGCAGTACATTCATACACATACAGAAATAAATAAAATTAATTTAAAAAAAATAAAATAAAATACATAAAACTGCTGGATTTGCAGCTTATTCTCTCTTTTCTGTTAGATTATTATTTGGTGATACTATTTTATTGATTCTGTTGGCTTGGTCTATCTCCCCAGCTGAGGAAGGCTTCTGGTCTCTCCTTGTTTCTCTTCCATTATGTCAGGACTTAAAACTTCGTTAATCAGTAACTTTGGGCAACGATAGCATTCAACTTATTTTTCCCTCGTCCATAAGTGATTGTGACCAGCTATAGCTTGGATCCTAAATGTCTCTTGAAAGCTCATGTTGAAGGTGTGGTCCCAAGCCTGTGGTGTTCTTGGGAGGTGGAACCCNGGGCCTTGAGCTGCGACTTCCTAGGCTCCAGGAGTGTGAGGAAGTAAAGATTTCTTTTTTGTTAGATGGCCCGTCTGTGGAATTGGCTATAGCAACACAAAATAGACTAAGGCTGTGTATATGTGTTATGTGTTTCAGTCAACTCTGGTTTTTTTTTTTTTTGCTGTTTTTCTTTGTGGGTTTTTTGTTTGTTTGTTTGTTTGTTTCTCTCCCTCCCTTCCTTCCTTTCTTCCCTTCCCTTTTCCTTTCCCTTTCCCTTCTTTCTTTCTTTCCCTTCTTTCCCTTCTTTCTTTCTCTTCTTTCTCTTCTTTCTCTTGGTCTTGCTGTAGTCCCAACTGGCCTGGAACTTTATGTAGACCAGGCTGGCCTTGAACTCAGTGCTGGGATCAAAGGTGTGTTCCACCCCATGCCTGGCCCCTTTGTTTTATTTATTTTTTTAAACTTTTTTTTTTTTAATTTATTTCTGTATGTGTATGAATGTACTGTCTGCATGCAGGTTTGTGCACCCGTGTCGTGCAACACCGCAGAGGTCAGAAGAGGCTGTCAGATTCCCCTGGAACTGGAGTTCTCCTAGAATTGGAGTTTCAGACAGTTCTCGGCCGCCATGTGGGTGCTGGGGATCGAACCCGGGTCCTCTGCAAGAGTGGTTGGTGCTCTTAACCGCAAGGCCATCTCTCCAGCCCCTTTGTTTTATTTTTTAATAATCAAGATCCCATCTTTCATCACTGATAATCTCTTTATTTTGAGCTCTGTGGCCTTAACTCCATCACATTGACTTTAGTAGCTTAATTCTGGCTGAGATGTCCAATACTTGTTTTAAGCATTTCCTTCCATTCTTTCCAGAAGTCCTATCCTCTGCTGGTGGTGCTGGTTTCCATAGGTTGTAACTACCTAGACTGTTGTAACACAGAAATAGAACATGGGTCACACATTGCCATTTAAAGATTCTAGCAGCCAAAATAAATAAGTAAATTTCCTATTTAACACAGTATATCTCAAGAACTGTTAATTCAACATAAAATTAAATTGTAGGTCTTCCACATTTTTTTTATGTTTTTTTTTTTAATTTTTAATTTCTGTATGTGTATGAATGTACTGTCTGCATGCAGGTCTGTGCACCTGTGTTGTGCAATGCCGCGGAGGTCAGAAGAGGGTTTTGGATTCCCCTGGAACTGGAGTTCTCTTGGAATTGGAGTTTCAGACGGTTCTTAGCCGCCATGTGGGCGCTGGGGATCAAACCCAGTTCCTCTGCAAGAGCAGTCGATGCTCTTAACCACTAGGCTATCTCTCCAGCCCCCTTTCATGTTGTTTTAAACTCTGGCATATATTTTACATTTATAGCACATCTCAGTTGAAATGTGTCTGCTGAAGCGTCCATGAAGCCAGCGGTTACTGTATGGAATAACACAGCTCTAAGCGTTTTCAGACAAAAAAGACCTGCCATATGTGTGTGTGTGTGTTGCATGCGTGCATGTAAGTATGTGTGTACATACATGTTCATGTCAGAGGAGGAGATCTGGTGTCTTCCTCTGCTGTCTGCTGCCTTACTGCTGTGAGACAGGGTCTCTAGCTAGATGGGAAGTTCAGCATTTCAGCTGGGCTTTCAGATCATCTCTCAAGATCCTCCTGTTTCTGTTCCCTGTGCTGAGGTTACAGGCACATGTAGTCAGCCACACCTTGCTCTTTACATGTATGCTGGGGATTTGAACTCACACTCCTATGCTTGCACAGCAAGTACCCACCCACTGAGTCCTTGCTCCAGCCTTGGACCCATCCAAATCATGACCTCAAATTTAAATGTAGCCATTTAAGGTTTTTTTCTTCTTTATATTATGCTTGCATTTCTTTTTTCTTAGAATCTTCATTTCTAACAATATTAACAAATTAACTTTATTCTAAAATATATTAAAAAGGGGGCTGGAGAGATAGCCTTGTGGTTAAGAGCACCGACTGCTCTTGCAGAGGACCCGAGTTCAATCCCCAGCACCCACATGGCAGCTGAGACCCGTCTGTAACTCCAATTCCAGGAGAACTCCAGTTCCAGGGGAATCCGAGACCCTCTTCTGACCTCCACGGCATTGCACAACACAGGTGCACAAACCTACATGCAGACAGTACATTCATACACATACAAAAATAAATAAAATTAAAAATAAAATAAAATATATTAAACAATAACACAGCATTACAATGGTGGTGTCTTACAGAATAAGATGTAAGATTCCTTTGTACTTTTATTTGGGTATCAAGTACATTTCAGTATTAAGGAAGTGTAGTCAAACATACTAACCCCTAAAGTTGTTTTTAAAACCTTGTCTTTGGTATGTTGATGCCACTTGTTAAATCCCAGCACTTGGGAGGCAGAGGCAGGTGGACCTAAGTTTGAGGCCAGTCTGTTCTCTGTAGTGAGTTCCAGACCAGCTAGGGCTATTGTGTCTCAAAACAAACAAACAGAGCTTGGTGTGGCATCTTACACTTTTAATCCTGGTGTTCTGGAGGCAGAAGCCAGAGAATCTCTGTGAGATTGAGGCTAGCCTGCTCTATATGGTGAGTTCTGGGTATGCTGGGAGTATATAGGGAGATCCTATCTCAAAAAGACCAAACAAAAAATAACAATCACAACAAAGCACTTCTCTCTCTTCTGCTTGATTTAGTTAGCTTAATCTCAGTACAAAGCCCTGACCCAGATATGTTTGAACCAGTGTGGACTGAGGCTGTGACTGAGAAGTAGAGGTGTGGGTTGAGGCCGGGTTCATCACCTTAAAGTGAGGCTGAGTTTCCACCAGTTAGTTGTTCAGTATGGCGAAGTGCTGTACGGATTAGAAAGAGCTGGCCAGGAAAGGGCACTTCTCACTGGCTGGCTCCTAGTGCTGGCTGTCCCTCCTTTCTTCCTTCTCTCTCCTTTTTAAAAAAAATTTTTTTTTTATTTATTTTTATGTGTACAAATGTACTGTCTGCATGTAGGTTGGTGCACCCGTGTCGTGCAATGCCGCTGTATTAGTCACTTTTCTGTTGCTGAGATAAACCACCATGACCAAGGGAACTTATAAAAGGAAGAGTTTATTTGAGCTTACGATTGACGGTTCCAGGGAATCAGAGTCCATTGTGGCGGGAAGCATGGTGGCTGGGGCTGGAGCAGAAAGTCGAGGTTCACATCTCCCAATGAGCACAGGAAGTCAAGAGAGAGAGAGACTGTAGACCGCAAGGCTTGTTAAAGTCACCAGGCCTGGGCTGGAGAGATGGCCTAGTGGTTAACAGCGCCGACCCCTCTTGCAGAGGACCCAGGTTCGATCCCCAGCACCCACATGGCGGCCAAGAACCGTCTGAAACTCCAATTCCAGGAGAACCCCAGTTCCAGGGGAATCCGACGCTCTCTTCTGACTTCCGCGGCATTGCATGACACAGGTGCACAAACCTGCATGCAGACAGTACATTCTTAAACATACAGAAATAAATAAAATTAAAAAAAAAATAAAAATAAAGTCACCAGGCCTGCCCCCAATGATGTACTTCCTCCAGCACGGCCACACCTTCTAAGACCTCCAAGAACAGTGCCACCAACTGGAGACAAAATGTCTGAATACTTAAAGCCTATGGGGGACACTCTTATTCAAACCACCACAGCCGCAGAGTTAAAGACGGTTCTTACCATGTGGGCGCTGGGAATCGAACCTGGGTCCTCTGCAAGAGCAGTCAGCGCTCTTAACCACTGAGCCATCTCTCCAGCCCCCCTCCTTTCTCCTTCTGAGCCTTGCATGGCGTCTTTGGTGTGCAGAAATCTAGACCAAAGCACTACTTTGTGTTTTGCTTAGCTCCAGAACAAAGGACTAACTGGATACTGCTTTGATTATAACCCTCCCAACGAAAACCAGATCGATGGACTGCCTGTCCTTCTGTACGTCTGCCATGGGTTGGGCCAGAACCAGGTAGGTGTGGGTTGTGGAAGGGGAGGGGATGGTCAAGCTCTGTGTTGTTCTTTTTAAAGTTAAAAAAGTTATATTTGTGTCTGTGTGTCTGTGTGTCTGTGTGTCTGTCTCTCCACATTCTCCCCTTCCACTGTGTTGATGGATATCAGGCCATCAGGCTAAGCAAGTGCTTATTCCCACTGAGCCATCTCACTGGTTCTATCTGTGTGTTCTTTAAAAAATTAAATACTTGGGACTGGAGAGATGGCTCAGTGGTTAAGGGCACTGGCTGCTCTTGCAGAGGACCTGGGTTTGATTCCCAGCACCACATGGTGGTTAACAACCATCCATAACTTCAGTTCCAGGGGAATCTGACACCCTCTTCCGACCTCTGTGGGGATTGCACAACACAGGTGCACTTACACATGTGGAGGCAATACACTCATACACATAAAATAAAAATAATAAATTTTTTTAAATCTAAATCTTTTTTTTTTTTTTTTCTGTTAGAGTGTACCTCAGAGGCAGAGCGCTTACCTAGCGTGTGAGAAGCAATAGCTTGCTAGTTACTGTGGAGTCACTGTGACAAGAGGCACAGGTATCTGTCTGCCTGACAGAAACAACCCCAGGGAGGAAGGTTGTATTTTCGGTCACAGATTCAGTGGGTTCAGTCCCCCGTGGTTGGGCCCCCAGTGCCTGAGCAGAATCGTGGTAGCAGGGGTGTGTGTGGAACAGAGCATTCACACCATGGTGGTCGAGACAAGGAAATGGGATACAGTGAAAGCCGAGGGCAGAACGTGGCCCTCAAACACATGCTCCTGAGAAGACACTTCCGGCAGTGCAGCCCCACCTCTTCCTGACTTTCATCACTTCCCAGAGACACCTCAAGTTATGAATCCAGCGAGGGATTGATCCACCGACAGGGCGGACCCTCAGGGCTTACAGGGTCACCTAGAAGTACTCTTCTCTCGTTTCTTAGGCCATCACTTTCAGGTTGGATCTCCAGTGCTACAATTTTTAAATTTTATTTTTTTAATTATAGAAGTAATACAAATATAATAAGTAGAAACAAGGGGTGGGTGGCAAGACCTAGAGAGATCACCACTAAAGTCAAGACATATTTTCTTCTCTTTTTTGTTTACAAATAAGCTTAAGGTCGTGTGCTTTGCATAGTTATTTCCGTAATGCTTATATACTGCATATTGCGTTAACTTCGTCATGCTTATAGTATCAGAAGTCTTTTGAGACTTCTGTTCCCAATGGCCTCTTGGTACTCGATGTTTTTATTAGTGTTTAGTTAACTGGTTGTCTGCTTCTGTTTCTATCATTGAAAATAACTCTAACGGGGATGGAGAGATAGCCTAGCGGTTAAGAGCGCTGACCGCTCTTGCAGAGGACCCGGGTTCGATCCCCAGCACCCACATGGTGGCCGAGAACCGTCTGAAACTCCAATTCCAGGAGAACTCCAGTTCTAGGGGAATCCGACACCCTCTTCTGACCTCCGCGGCATTGCACAACACGGGTGCACAAACTTGCATGCAGACAGTACATTCATACACATAAATAAATAAAATTAATAAAAAAATTAAAAAAAAAGAAAATAACTCTACCACCAACTTCCATCAGGAAGGAGAAAATAACAGATCCACAGTTAAGATTTCCTTAGAATTAATTCCTTTAAATTTTTTTATTACATTTGTGTGTGTGTGTGTGTGTGTGTGTGTGTGTGTTTGTGTGTACCAGAACTTGAGTGTGGGGATCATAGGACAACTTGTAAAGGTCGGTCCTCCACCTCCACCATGTGGGTCCTGGGAATTAAACTCAGGTCATCAGGCTTGGCAGCAAGTGCCTATACCTGATGAGCCATCTCACCTGCCCCAGAATTAAAAAAAAAATTTTTTTATTTTGTATGTGTATGAATATACTGTCTGCATGTAGGTTTGTGCACCCCTGTCGTGCAATGCCGTGGAGGTCAGAAGAGGGTGTTAGATTCCCCTGGAACTGGAGTTAAAGACAGTTCTCAGCTACCATGTGGGTGCTGGGAATCGAACCTGGGTCCTCTGCAAGAGCAGTCGGAGCTCTTAACCACTAGGCCATCTCTCCAGCCCTCAGAATTCTTAAATGAAAGGTTTTGCTGTGCCACATCAAAGCAGTGTTGGGGAAATTGCCCTAGCTGGGCCCAGGCAGCTCTTCCTGGATTAAGTACTGTGGGTCAGCCTGGCAGGGAGAGTCCTGGAGCTCCCGAGGACTAGCATAAGATGGCCCAGAAGAGCGGGTGACCTGCAGGATGGTCTGTACAAGGATGCAGGGCAGGGGAGGTGGACGGTTTGAACTTACAGAGCTTTCCTGCTCGGAGGAATATCAGACGTGGAGACAGAGCAGACAAAGGCTGGAGACACAGCAGTTTCCTCCTAGGCTGATTCACCACTGGTGGCTTGACCACAGCCTCCTTCTAGTTGGAACCTTTGTAGTTTGGACCCTACAGCCTTAGATTATTCAGGCTCTTCAACAGCACTTTGTAGTTTCCAGACCTTTTACAATCTTATATTGGCGGAGGAAGAAAAAAGAGAGGCGGGCAGTAGCTGGTTAAGGTCAGGGTTGCAGATGACCCCTGAGGGCTCGCACTGGGACTAGCCCAAGCTCTCTTAGGCTTCACCTGGCCTATTCCACCCTATTCCTTTCTAGCTAATGAGCAGGGCAGGAGTGAGAGCGGGGCCCACGGCACTGGTCAAGCACTGCATTAGAGGCTAGCTCAGTACCCCAGACACTTGGAGGGCTGAGACAGGAAGCCCTGCATTAGAGGCTAGCTCAGTACCCCAGACACTTGGAGGGCTGAGACAAGAAGCCCTGCATTAGAGGCTAGCTCAGTTCCCCAGACACTTGGAGTGCCAAGACAGGAAGCACTGCATTAGAGGCTACCTCAGTACCCCAGACACTTGGAGGGCCGAGACAGGCTGATGAAGGTGGGAGGGGACCATGTCGAACCTGCCCTACCCCTTTCCCCAGATGGTAAACTGACACATGTTGGTCATCCTGTTGTTAGTTTTTTGAGTACACATCCCAGAAGGAAATACGATATAACACCCGTCACCCAGAGGCCTGCGTAGCTGTGGAGGAAGGAAAGGATAACCTTGTCATGCATCTCTGCAAGGACACCGTGTCCAAGAATCAGAAGTTCATCCTGCATGAGGTCAGTGGATCACAGCTCTCTCTTGATACTCAGGGACTGGGAAAGCCAGGTACACTGTCTAGTGGGTCTCAGAACTAGAAACTCTACTGTGATCCTAGGAGGTGGCGGAGGCTGTAATATCAAGAGTTCATAGCTTCTGGTGGCAGTAGGGACCCCAGGAGGTGGCGGAGGCTGCAATGTCAGAGTCCATGGCTTCTGGCGGCAGTAGGGACCCCAGGAGGTGGAGCAGGCTGCAGTGTCAGAGTCCACGGCTTCTGGTGGCAGTAGGGACCCCAGGAGGTGGCGGAGGCTGCAGTGTCAGAGTCCATGGCTTCTGGTGGCAGTAGGGACCCCAGGAGGTGGCGGAGGCTGCAGTGTCAGAGTCCATGGCTTCTGGTGGCAGTAGGGACCCCAGGAGGTGGCAGAGGCCTCAGTGTCAGAGTCCATGGCTTCTGTCGGTAGTAGGGCTTTCTTCTCCATAAGTCTTTTCCATTACACAGTGTGCTGCCATGGGTTGTTCTGGAAATGGAGCTGTCAAAATGTGTTGGGAATGAGATGGGGTTAAATCACAAACCACAGGTATCAGGACATGAGGTTAGACCAGGTGATCACTCTCTTCTCTGAGCCTCATTTCACCCTGCCCTGAAATGGGCATGTTAGTGGCAGCTCTACCCTCTGGTGAGGACTTGATGTGGGTACCCAGGACTTTCTTTGGAAGCCCTAAGACCGTATAGAGATTTGTAGCTGCTTGTGATATTATAACCAAGAAAACACCCCTGGTATGGAGAGCCGGCTCTCCAGATGCTGTTGATTCCAAGCTTGATGTTTTTCATACCTAGAAGGCTCAGGCCCAGACCCATTTACAGTAGGTCTGTCACAGGCCTTTAAAAGGTAGTGGAGAAAATAAATTCAAGCAAAGTAATTCAGTAGAAAGAAGTCCGTGATCGTTCATCACCCCGGGAAGCCTTCATCTCCCTCCTCAGGAATGGATGGATTCTTCTCTGATGCTCATAAAATAGTTAATCCTGACTACCATTCAGAATTGGAATATGTTTTCCTGTAGAAAAATGTAATTATAATGGAATTCGCAATCTGTCTGAAAGAGCCAATCTCTGTAGTGTCATCTATTTGACAGAAAAAAAAAATCAAGCTGGGCGTGGTAGCACACTCCTATAATCCCAGCACTCAGGAGGCTGAGGCAGGATTGTGAGTTCATAGTCCAGGCCAGCCTGGACTATGTAGCAAGACCTTAAGACCTTGTCTTAAACTAAAATAAGATTAGGAAAAAAAAATACATCTTCACATCCCACAAATTTATAATCCTCTCCGCTTCACTTTTTTTCTTCCGTGGTAAACTTTTGAAAAGCGGTGATGCACGCTGGAAACAGATTTGTCTGCTGTGTCATTGAGAATTTTACCTTAGGGCTTAGTGGATGAAACACACAAGCTTGAGGATAAGAGTTCAGGTCTCCACACCCACATAAAGGCCAGGCAGGTTTGGTAACCACCAAGAATCCAGCCCTTGGGAAGCAGTCCTTGCTAGGACTACCGGAATTGGTAAGCTTGAGATTCAGCGAAACATCCTATCTCCAGTAAACAAGGTGGGGGGTGATTTATCACTTCCCCACCTGATGCTGATGTCATCCCCTGGCCTCCACCAGCATACAAGTATATGTGTAACCCCCGCCCCCCCCCAATACAGAATTTTACCTTTCAGAGATCATTTAAAGGATGAGATTTATTTAGTTACTTTCAAGTTCCTCAGTAGGTAACTCAGGAGCCATTGGAAGGGCTAGTAACATCTGATGGCTGTAAGGAAGGCCTCTCCCTCACAACAGGGAGATTATCCTTCCTGTCTATTTGCTGCTGGGCTATGATTACGTCACACCATAGAGAGGTGGAGGCTCAAGGTAAGTGGCAAAAGAAGGCTTGCTAAGCTAGCTCAGAGAGAGAGAGATGAGCATTTCAAAGGATCGGCATCCTCTGGAGTGTGGGACGGAGCCACCGAGAGCCCAGTGCCTTTCACCCAGACAGGAAGCAGGTGGGGCACTCGGGCCAGGTGGCCAGGGAGCTCATCCTCCTCCCTGGGCTGCACTGTGGTGAAATTGGGACTACGACCAAGTGTCCCGGCTTTGTCAAAATGCTGAGAAGGAAGCATCTGGGACAGAGAAGTGAAGGTTAAACAGTAGACCTCCATGATTTCCCTGGAGTAGCCAGCAGGTGGTGCTGTTGACCTTAGGGTTAGCATGAGATAGCCCCCCCTCCCTGGAGCACCAAACACAGGAACAGGTCCTGGCTTGCCATTTTGCATAGAAGACAGTTACTACACAATAATTATTTTTGAAATTATAACAATCACACCCTAAAGTCTTCAGAATCTATCTTATCAGGGTGTAGTGGTGCTCACCTTTTATCCCAGTACTTGGGAGGCAGGAGACAAGTATATCTCTGTGATATGGAGGCCAGCCTAGTTTAGATAGTTCCATGACAACTACACAGAGACTCCGTCCAGACAAACAAACAGCAAACAAACAAATCTACCTTAAGGGGAAAAAGGCTTTTCTGAGGAATAACTTGAAATTGTCTTGAACATCAAATGTCTATTTCCATTTGCAGGATGGCACGTTAGTTCATGAACATTCTGGAAAATGCGTGCAGGCCATAAAGAAGGTGTACACCAATAGCAGCAGCACCAGCTTCATGCCACTCCTGAGAGACTGCAACAACTCAAATCACCAGAGATGGTTCTTCAAGGAGCGCGTGGAGTAGCATGTTGCCTTGTCCCAGTCACGGACTCTGTGCGTGCAGCAGAGATGGAGCAGGCACAGTGTCCAGAGCCTACCACAGACATTGCTGACATTTGTGAACATGGATTTTATAAGAATGTTTATAAGCTTTGTACTGATTTTGAAATGTTAAAACTGTCCCCTAAGACTTCATTTTTCCAAGGGTAATCTTAAGGTGTTACCTTTGGGCATTTGGAAAGATAAAGTCTTAGGATATTTTTCTATCAAGATGTATATTTTATAGCTGTGCCTTTTATTCTCACAGCAAAAAGGGAATATATTTTATTTTGGTACTTACAAAGAAAGATTCCCACATATTACTAGTATACTTTGCACAAACTGATAATACCTCAAATGTTGGGCTACAGTTTTCATTGAGTGTTGAGAGGCAAACACTAGAAACATTGGGTTGATTTCTTAGGTGATTGAGATGGTCTAGATTTATTTAATAAAAAATACTTTTTGCTTATGTGTTGCTGCTATAGTCAAAGCTCCATAATGTTCATGATGACCAAAGGGGACTAACCAAAGCTGAAATCTCAAAGAAACAATGTGATAAACCAAGATACTACAGACTTCAGAGTGGATTTCTTAACAGTGTCCAGTGGGAAGGCAGATGGTTGCTTTTAGTAGTTACTACTATGACTTTAAAATGTGTTTATAGGGGGCTGGAGAGATAGACTAGGGGTTAAGAGCACCGACTGCTCTTGCAGAGGACCCGGGCTCGATCCCCAGCACCCACATGGCGGCTGAGAACTGTCTGTAACTCCAATTCCAGGAGAACTCCAGTTCCAGGGGAATCCGAGACCCCTCTTCTGACCTCCGAGGCATTGCACGACACAGGTGCACAAACCTGCATGCAGACAGTACATTCATACACATACAAAAATAAATAAAATTAAAAAAAAATGTGTTTATAGGGCTAGAGAGATGGCTCAGCAGTTAAAGAGTGCCGACTGCTCTAGCAGAGGACCTGGGTTTGAATCCCAGCACCTACATGGCGGGCTAAGAACTGCCTTTAAGCGAGGGAGCAGTGGCGTATGCCTTTAATCCCAGCACTTGGGATGCAGAGGCAGGTGGATCTCTCTGAGTTTAAGGCCAGCCTGGTCTACAGAGTTGAGTTCCAGGCCAGCTGGGACTATCGGGAGACCCTGTAAAAAAACAGTGTTTATATTATTTTTAATTTTTAGCACACAGTACTGCCAGGGGGAAGTGTCACATTCTATTTAAAATTCATTTTTCAAATTTGTTCATAAATAATATCTGCTCATTTAAATCAATGTTGAATTTTTGGACACAGCAGCTACTGTGGATATTTTTCAATAATCTTGATGTCTAAATGACCTGGATTAGGTCCTAGAGCTTGCTAACTTGATAAAGTCCATAAGAAAATAATTAAAATGCCATCAGGCAGCTGAGAGAAATGTAGCCCAGGTGGTAGAGTGTCTGCCCAGTATGCATAGAGACCTGGGTTCAATCCCCAGCACCTCTTTTAAAAACTTCATTTGGGGGGCTGGAGAGATGGCCTAGCGATTAAGAGCGCCGACCGCTGTTACAGAGGACCCGGGTTCGATCCCCAGTACCCACATGGCGGCCAAGAACCGTCTGAAACTCCAATTCCAGGAGAACTCCAGTTTCAGGGGAATCCGACACCCTCTTCTGACCTCTGCGGCATTGCACGACACGGGTGCACAAACTTGCATGCAGACAGTACATTCATACACATACGGAAATAAAATTAATTTTAAAAAAATAAAAAAAAAACTTCATTTGGTGGTGCCCAGTTCTAATCCTAGCACTTGGATGTGCAGGTAGGAGGATAAGAAAAAAAAAATCAAGGTTATCATCATCTACACAATACAGTGACTTTGAGGGTAGCCTGGGCTACATTAGACCCTGTCTCAGGAAACATCAATGAGAATGTGGAGTGCACATGTTGTTTTGGTTCCAGTCAGATGGAACCAAATGAAGACATCGTGCAGTTATTAAAACACATCTCATGTCGCTGGTTCTTTCATATACATTATTCCTGAGGGGTGGGGATCCTGCAGGAATGGGGTTAAAGCTACCCAGAAACAGCTCTGCCTGGTCTGGCTCGGACCCGCCTGATTGCCTCTGAACTGTGTGTAAGGTGGGAGGTTGAAACGGAGCTTGGGGACCTGATGAGGATCAACCCACATGGAGCATCGTTTTAGGCATATGGCATGGAATCATTAGATGTTAGCCTTGGTTTGAGTGTGTGTGTGTGTGTGTGTGTGTGTGTGTGTGTGTACATGATCATATGCTGGGACACGTGGGTTTCAGTGTGTATGGGGGTCAGAGGTTCACTTCAGGTGTCTCCCTCCATCGCTCTCCACAGATCTCCATGCTTGCCCAGCAGGCTTTCATGTGTTATGGGCAGTGGGGGGAGGGGTCCTTATCTTGTTCTCACGCTTGTGTGACAAGTGCCTTATTCACTGAGCCGTCTGCCAGCCTCTTGGCTTTGGTTTTGTGTAAACGCCTGTATAAAATGAGACTGTCGGAAGGGTTTATTCAGAGGCCCATATCACAACGCAGTTCTATCTTTATGGATTGGGCACATCTTGAGCAGGCGGAGAGTGCAGTGGGGTGCTCTGCGCAGCTCAGTTCTCCCCGAGGGCAGGTGGCCAAGGCTTCCCCTTGTCCCTTTTGTGGAGTCCTGTAGGGCAGGGGAGGGTCCATTCTACCTTCTCCCAGCCTTCTGTAGAGTCAGGAGGCTAAACGAAGCGGGTGCCCCTCCCTGACATGGGAAGACAGTTTGGGTGGGTCAGATGGAGCAGACGCACCAGAGCGTGGGAGGCCATGCTTGTGTCTTCTGTGCCTCACAGACACTGCGGCCTATGGCTTGGCCTCAGGAGCCAGCCCACTTTTGCCACCAGCTTGCACACAGTATTAAGAGATTAAAAAAAAAAATTTTTTTTTGAACATGTGGGAAATATTGTGATAGACTAAGAGATAAGTCTCAGTATTTTCCTCAGATCCTTCACCCATCTCCGAAGGGTGAAGGGTCTGAGGAAGGCCATGTATTTTCCTCTTTCAGCCTATCCCTCAGGAGAGTGGCTGTCGTCTGTAGCCTCACCTGCTGGGCATCCAGGTATTGATGGTGGATGTTTGCCCTGCGTCTCGCATGGGGTGTTGTTTCCTAGAGGACAGCCCAATGCCCAAATGTCCCACCTGTGAGCAGGTGCCCCTCCCACAGGGAACACGTAACTCATAGTCTGGCTCCTCTCTGACTCAAGTCCAACATAACTTACCAAGATGGCCATTCTGAGCCTGGAAAGAAAGAAGTTAGCTTTTGGAGTGTTGGGCAGTGTGACAGGGAGGCAGCACAACACTTGAAATAGTAGAAGCTATTTCACAGACCCCAAGAGGAGAGGGGCAGGCCTCGTAGGGCCAATAGGAAGAGAGGGAGGCGTCTAGGACATGCGCACTTGGGTTGGGGAGGAGGTATTAGGCGGGGTGCTGGCGTCCTTGGGTGCTTCCCAAGAATTTCTTTTCCAGGATTCCGGCGGATGTGTTTAGAGCTTCGAACACAGGTTCTGTGGGGTCACACTGTGACAGGTGGGCTCTGTAACCCGTTTGCAGTCTACAGGGTGTGGTGATCAGTGGTGAATCTCATAGGAGAGTGGTCACCAGGAGGTAGATGTGTAAGGCAAACTGAGGAACTGGGAGGAACCTGCTTCTGAAACGAACAGGTTAGACCTCCATCCACAGTGAGTATTGAGACAGCATACAAAAATTATGTATCATAATTATATAACATAACTTAGACAATGGTTCTTTTAAAATTCATCTTTATTTTATGTGTACAAGTGTACCTGTGTGTAAGTGCACACGTGTTGTGCAGTGCCTGTAGAATCTAGAAGAGGGTGGTGGAGCCCCTGTAACTGGGGTTTTGGACGGCTGTTAGCCACCATATGGGTGCTGGGAATCAAGCCTGGGTCTTCAACAGTAGCCTTGCAGCCTTTCTAATGTCCTTCCTCCCTTTGACCAGAGCTTGCAGTTTCCCAGGACTGCAAGCTCCCGGATTGCCCCAGCCAGCTGGCCAGCGTCCCAGGTCTTAGCCCTGGAAGGGAGGGTGAGGGACAGGTAGGAAACGCTTGAATAGAATAAAAGAGAAGAAAGGAAGAACAAGGAAAGGACAGACTCAAGAACGAGGCCGGGAGGAATTCTACGAAGGAATAACTCAGCTTTATTTTCACAACCAGGTCTACTTATACTGGACTGACTCGGGGTTGGATTTACACCATATACTCCAGATTTTACACCATATACTCCAGATCACTACTGGAATGTGACAATGCTTTGCCCCAAGCATCAAAGACAGTGGCGCCAGGCAGGTTTTGAAAAGCAAGCAGGAAATCAGCAGGACTCCTGCCTGAGGGTTGGGTGTTGCCAGCTGACTTCCCAAGTGCTTCTGCCAAATGGAATCCCCACATAGCCTTAACCACTGAGCTAACTCTGTAGCCCCAGATAATGGTTCTTATAATTTACTATAATCCATAGCCCATCTGCATAATGCCACAAGTATGTTGATTTCAGATTCTCTCTGTCTCTCTCTCTCTCTGTCTCTCTCTCTCTCTCTCTCACACACACACACACACACACACACACACACACACACACACACATTCAGTGCTGAGGATCAAACCAGGGTCTTGAGCTTGTTATGCAAGTGCTCCACCACTGAGCTACACCCAAGCCCACTTAGCTATATTAGTTAATTACCTGCCTAGCTGTTGCCTTAGGAATTACAATATGCTTCCTAAATTTATCACATCTTCAGCTTATTACTGAGTTAAAATCCAGTAAAACTTAGATAATTTTCATGAACCCCACTCCATCCCACCCTTGGTTCTACTATGGGCATCACATGTCTTAGAAACTCAACAGTAGAGTGGCATAATTGCTGCTTTAAACAGTAAGAGTGTGTGTACACACATGCTTACACAGCCCTCATACTTCTTGATATACAGACCATTGCAAACATCCAAATGTTTCCACTTCCCAAGACTCCAAGTAACGACTGGGTATTGTTTCTTTCCTCCTAAGGGTTTTCCTTAGCGCTTCCCCTAAGGGTAAGTCTTTTTGGGGTGGGCTGTTTCTGCTTGAATGTTTTTATCCTGCCTTTAGTGTTTGTGAGATAGTTTAGCTGGGTATAGGACTGCCCTTGACAGGGCTTTTAATCCCAGCACTGTGAATCTTGTGACTCCACCTACTCGGTGTCACCACTGGTTTGTGTGAGAGGTTGTCTGTCAGGGTTGCTCCTCCTTCCAGCACTTGGGAAGCATAGGCAGGTGAATCTCTGTGAAAGTAAAGCATGTCCTGACAGAACAAAACAACAGAGATCTTGGCTTTGCCTGCACACTCAGCCTTTCTGCCATCACACTCTCATTCTGGTTTTCATCTCCTGGGCTGTGGAGAGACCTAGAATTTTCTAAGTAATTCATTCCTAGCACATTTTTATATGACAGTTTTTTCTGTCCTGTCTCATTTGATGCCGTGAGCATCAAAGCAAACCAGGCAGCACCTTCAACACTGCATGGAAATCTTTGCCATATAATAAGGTCCATCTCTGGCAAGTTCTCCTTTCCACTTCAGGTGCCAGTTTGTTAAGCTTTTTGCTACGACAAGCAATGATATATATATATATATATATATATATATATATATTTATCAACGGTCTGTTTAAGGAGATGTAGGCTTTCTCTGTTGGGCCCCTCGAAGTCCCTCCCATGCTGTGAGTAGCTATGTGTTGCAATAGTGTCTCTTTTCCAGGTGTTGGTTGGTATTTTCTATTGCAGTGGATACCTGGGCAGCTGAGTCAACAGCTACCTATTTTTCCGCTGCTCCTCTAGTGGGGAGGCAGAGTGGGCTGGGCTCTACTGGCTTCTCAGTTCTGGGTCTCAAAGGCTGAAATCAAAGTATTGCTTGCTGTTGCCTCCTCTGAGACTTAGGCTCTTCTTCCCAGATCACTGATGGCAGAAATCAGTCCCAGTGGTTGTGGGACTGAGACATTCAGCTCCTAGAGGTCACTGTCAAGAGTGTGCTATCTTTGAAGAAGTAAGCCACCATCTTGTGGCATGGTGAAGCTAGGACCTGGGGTGGCCTCCACGAACCAAGGGAGACCTGTCAGAATTCTTTCACAGGTAGAAGCACAGACATCACAGGTACAGTGAAACTGGGGCCTCATTGATGCCTGCCCCATTATCCCTACCGAACATTCCAGAAGATTCCATTTTAAATTTTTATTTACTTAATGTGTTTGAATGTACTGTCTGCATGTAGGTTGGTGCACCCGTGTCGTGCAATGCAGCGGAGGTCAGAAGAGGGCATCGGATTCCTCTGGAACTGGAGTTAAAGACGGTTCTTAGCTACTATGTGGGTGCTGGTAATCCAACTTGGGTCCTCTGAATGAGCAGTTGGTGCTCTCAACTGCTAGGCCATCTCTCCAGCCCCCAAAGATTCCATTTTATACACTGACAAAAATTCCCAAGGAAAAAATTCCTCATATAACACGCTCTTTTCTTTTTGGTCAGGAAGGATTTGTTTTATTTATACAAGCTAATTCTGGGTTTCTCTATGGACCAGGTATCTGGCAAGCTGAAGTGTCCTGTATGACCAGCTTCCCTTCCCCTCCCATTGGAACAGCTTTCCTCACATTAGCCCCTGGCACCTGGCTAAAAGGCACCTTTGGGTTCAGCAGGTCTGGCTCTGGTCTGCTGGGGTCTTTGTCCCTCACAAAGGAACACTGTTTGCGTCTGGCTCGTGGCCAGTCTTCTTTTCCTTCTTTCCTCCCCCTTCCCCTTCTTTTTTCTCTTCCTTTCTTTCCCCATCTCTTTCCTTCCCCCTTTTCCATTTCTTTCTCCTTCCCATCCTCTCAATACAGAGACTAACTTTGCACTCTTCTGTAGCCCAGGCTGCCTTAGCGTCCAGTGCTGAGTTTAGTGCTGTGC
This sequence comes from Rhizomys pruinosus, assembly GCA_009823505.1. Lineage (NCBI taxonomy): Eukaryota > Metazoa > Chordata > Mammalia > Rodentia > Spalacidae > Rhizomys > Rhizomys pruinosus. Next base: position 18,972 of record VZQC01007280.1, read on the forward strand.
CACTATGCCTGGTTTATGGGATGCTTTTCCAGTAGCAAGATCTTTAAAGTGAGAGGAAGAACTGGGTGTGAGCTCCCACTTAAAAATAACAGGTCAGGCTCCCGCTGTCCTCACAGGCATGTCTTTCTTGAACAACACACTAGGTGGCGGTGTTGGCTCAGAAGTGGGGCTGCTCTTATGGCAGGCAAATCTGTTGGTCTAAATAAATCCTCTAAGTCTGATATTCATGGAATAGAGACCCGGAGGCACCCAGAGGTTTCCTTGTACCAAATGAAGCGGATGGAAAACAGGCTGCCCAGGGATCGTGTGCCTTGGCTCACAAAGCAAACCAGGACCTGGTCTCACCTGCACTTCTATTGTGTTGAACAACCATCCTGCTGAATCTGGCCTTTGTCACCATTCTGGAAGTGTCAACACAGGACTCTTAAAATGGTACCTTCAAAATTGCCTTTGCTCTAGTATGTTGTGTTAACTGTCAGTCTTGATAAAAAGTTTTAAAGGCTTTGCCACCTGGCTTGGCACACCACAGACATAATACTTATTTGATAAATACAGTTAGGAACACTACCTTCTGTCTCCTAATATATGTGAGGTTTAAGAAAGTTTTAATTTCTCAACTTAATCGTAGCTTCAGAGACTTTCTGTAGGGATTATATTGGCTGATCTCATCAGGATGGTTTAGGGAGGACTTTGGCTTCCTGGGTACAGGTGCTGCGATGATGATGATGATGATGATGATGATGATGATGATGATAGTGATGATGATGATGGTGATGGTGATGATGGCGATAATGATGGTGATGATGGTGATGATGGTGATGATGGTGATGATGATGATGATGATAGTGATGATGATGATGGTGATGGTGATGATGGCGATGATGATGGTGATGATGGTGATGATGGTGATGATGGTGATGATGATGATGGTGATGATGATGATGATGGTGATGGTGATGATGGTGATAATGATGATGAT
>VZQC01007280.1:20965-34713 GCA_009823505.1 Rhizomys pruinosus
ATGATGATGATGGTGATGATGATGGTGATGATAGTGTTGATAGTGATGGTGATGATGATGATGGTGATGATGATGGTGATGATAGTGTTGATAGTGATGGTGATGATGATGGTGATGATGATGGTGATGATGGTGATGATGATGGTGATGATGATAATGATGATGGTGATGATGATGGTGATGGTGATGATGATGATAATGATGATGGTGATGGTGATAATGATGGTGATGGTGATGATGATGATGATGATGATGGTGATGATGGTGATGATGGTGATGATGGTGATGATGATGGTGATGGTGATGATGATGATGAAGAAAAACCATGATCAGAGCAGTGTTCTAAGTACGTCCCATAAACGAGCTCACTTAATAATCAAAATATTGAAGTCCAGTCCGTACAAACTCTGGCCCTGTTTTAAATGGAAGTGCTGGGGCACAAGGAGGGCAGGGAACTAGCCTAAGGTCATGCAGCACTCTGGTCTTACTCCAGAGCTCAATGGTCACTGTTCTATCTTGCTTTTCAGGGGAGAGAAGAGGGGACACAGGTCCTGTGGGCCCCACAGCTCCTCCCTGGCAGAGGCCATCCCCTTATTCTTACCTCACTTGCACAGCGCTGCCAAGCACAGCCTGATGGTGAATGGGACTGTCCCACTTGGAGAGCATAGGAGCTTTTGTGTCTGATTTACATCTCTGAGCAAGCATACTTCTGTGGAAAGGGCCAAGTCAGGAAGGAGAGCCAAGGACCTTGCTCAATGTGAGGAGCCACTTTGGGGCCGGGCCTGCTCCTCTGTGTGCACTGAGCAGGTCAAACTCCATCTGTGCCTTCACCCACCCTCTGCCCTCCTCTTTAAAACAGGCCAGGGGTCAGGGTGGGGGCAGGTAGTTCTTCAGTCTTGCCTTATAAGATTCTTGCTGCCCTGCTGGAGAGGCCACAGTCAGAGCCCAAATCAGTTATGATTGCTCCATCTAGCCCTTATCCATCTTTGAGTACTCAAACCCCATGGGATGGAGGATTCTGCCTCAACGGCTGAATCATGAATCCTCTGCAAATCATCTCAAACCTTCTTTTACAAGACAAGGGTCAGTGTGAGAGATCACTCATGAGACCCCTGGGGTATTTCAACATCATATGCAGAAATTGCCAGATGGTGTCTTTGTGGCTGCAGCTCTAGTACTGTCAGGAAAGATTACAGAGCACCATTGGGTACTTATAGTCTACTGTGATCAAGAAAGCAAGCAAGGAACTGGGAAGACTTGCAGGGACTTCCAGAAGTGATGGGCTCGCCTCCCTCCCACTGACTCCTCACCTGACTCCTAGGCACACGTGGTCAAGCCTTCCCCTACTGGTGAGGGAAAGTCCCCACTTGACGCCCTGTCCATCTGTTCTGGGGTGGCTTCCTGGTGATGCTCAGATGGTCTCCACGTGTCTTCTGTTCTTGCTCTGGATCCCCTGAGAGGCCACCCAGTGTGCTTGCTTTCGGCTGCTGGGTAGTCCCTCAAAGAGATGTCCCCAAGTCTCCTCTGCTCTTGGACAGCCAGCTGTTGCTTCCTCTGCTGTGCTGGTAAGGGTATGGTTTTCATGGGGTTCCAGGAGGAGGAAAGCAGGTCTCAACACTAAATCTTGTACATTTAACAAGAGGTCCAGACTCAGGTCCACCCCACATTGGTTCAGGCTGACCTTGGATACCCCGAGGGTGACGAAAATGATGTTGGTAAGCTGTGGGGTGGATATATATATATATATATAATCACAAGGGAAGAACTGCCTGGTCCAGGTGGTGCACACTTGGAATCCCAACATTCTGAAGGTGAAGGCAGGAAGAGGAGTTCAAGACCACCCTCAGTCACATAACCAGTTAGAGGCTAGCCTGTGCTACATAAGACCCTGTCAAAACACAAAAAACAGCTGGTTGTGGTGGCACTCGGATGCAGAGGCAGGTGGATCTCTGAGATTGAGGCCAGCTGGTCTACACAGTGAAGTTCCAGATCAGTGGGGGTTACAAGGAGACTGTATTAGTCACTTTTCTGTTGCTGTGATAAAACCACCATGACCAAGGGAGCTTATAAAAGGAAGAGTTTGGGGCTGGAGAGATAGTCTAGTGGTTAAGACCACTGACGGCTCTTGCAGAGGACTTGGGTTCAATCCCTAGCACCCACATGGCGGCTGAGAACCATCTGTAACTCCAATTCCAGGAGAACTCCAGTTCCAGGGGAATCTGAGACCCTCTTCTGACTTCCGCGGCATTGCACGACACGGGTGCACAGACCTACGTGCAGACAGTACACTCATACACATACAAAAATAAATAAAATTAAAATAAATAAAAGGAAGAGTTTATTTGAACTTACGATTGACGGTTCCAGGGAATTGGGGTTCATTCTGGTGGGGAGGCATGGTGGCAGGAGCTGGAGCACAAAGCTGAGGTTCACATCTTCCAGTGAATACAGGAAGCAGAGAGAGAGCAACTGGAGCCTGGCAAGGCTTCTTGAACTCTCTAAGCCCATCCCCAGTGACGTACTTCCTCCAACATGGCCACACCTTCTAAGATCTCCCAAAACAGTGCCACCAGCTGGGGACAAAACATCTGAATACTTGAAGCCTGTGGGGGACATGCTCATTCAAACCACCACAGAGACCTTGCCTTAAAAACAAACAGAAAGGTGGTGAGAGAGCTGGTGGTATAAGAGAACAAAATCGGGCTGGAGAGATAGCCTAGCGGTTAAGAGCGCCGACCGCTCTTGCAGAGGACCCGGGTTCGATCCCCAGCACCCACATGGCGGCTGAGAACCGTCTGAAACTCCAGTTCCAGGAGAACTCCAGCTCCAGGGGAATCCGACACTCACTTCTGACCTCCGCGGCATTGCACGACACGGGTGCACAGACTTGCATGCAGACAGTACATTCGTACACATACAGAAATAAATAAAAATAAAAAATAAAAAGAGAACAAAATCCTTTGCTTTTCACATGGGAAATTGGTAATAATTTATGACTGAAAGGTCAGCAGAAAGCTGGGCTAGTGTAACGCTATTTGGCACATGGGGCAAATCCAGGAGGAAGCATTCAAGAGTTAAGGGTGGAGGGAGGCTCTTTCAGAAGCCCAATCTGGGGTGGGAGCACTCACTGACAGAGAGATGTGGAGGCCAAGTAGAGGGACTTCAAGTGGCTTGTCCCTAGAATGACTTGGGGACTGAGAGGTGGTAGGAACAGTGAGAAGAATCCCTATTGTGGCTCTTCAGAAGGGCAGAACAGAAAAGCACAGGCTTTTCTTGAACCTAGCCAAGCCCCTTCCCCTCCTTCCTCAGGGATATTACTTTTTCAACTTTCCTCACCCATAATTACTTCAGCTCTCTGGAAAAAATTAGAATAAAAATGCTGCAGAAAATATGGAGTCATTTCTGTTCAGGGCTGAGGTGAGATGGGGCTGCCGAGTTTCATACACTTCCAGAACTGTTCACCTAAGGCAAGCTCCTGAATACCTCTTGATAAAAGTGGTCTTTAAGCTGGGAGTGGTGATGCATGGCTATAATCCTGACACTTGACCGAGGCAGGAGGATTACAGTGAGTTTGAGGTCTGCCTGGGATACATGGGGTTCCAGGAGGGGAAAACAAGTCTCGACATTAAATCTTCTGCATTTAACAAGAGGTCCAGACTCTTTTGAGGGTAAGACCTTCAAAATACACGAACAAAAATAAAAACAAAACTTATCTTTAAAAAAAACGTCTCTACATGGTCTGGAGAGATGGCTTAGTGGTTAAGAGCACTGGCTGCCTTCACAGAGGACCTGAGTTTGGCTCCCAGCATCCACATGGTAGCTAACAACCAACCTCTTCTGGCCTATGCAGGCACTGCAAACACATGGTACACTTACATACATGCAGGCAAAACACTCATGCACATAAATATTGGGAGTGGTGACACACGCCTTTAATCCCAGTACTTGGGAAGAAGAGGCAGGATGGTCTCTGGGAGACTCGGGCTAACCTGGTTGACATACTGGAGTTCCAGGCCCTCAGGGGCTACAGGAAGACCATGTATCAAAAAAAAAAAAAGGTCTGGTTTTGAATACTCATTACTAGGGAAACAACCAAGAACTAAGGGTTTGGACTTCTCTCAGCAAGATGGATCAGGAAGGCAGGAGTTGAGGTAGTTCAGACCTGGTGCTACATTGTGTTTAGCTGCTTAAACTTTGGTCAAGCCACCTCACAGTCAAGCCACCTCACCCCTAAGTCACAGTTTACTCCCCTGTAGAATAGGGACTAGGTCAGTGTCCCCTCTGAGGAGCCAAGAGCATTCTGTGAGTTAGTGGGAACACAGGGCTCCTGGGGCCGATTTGGTGTTGCTCAGGAAGCACCCACTGAGAGAGAGATGCAGAGGCCGAGCAGACTGAGCAGGGGCTCAGTCCCAGAGCAAGCTGGGGACAGTGGTGTCAGAGCGGCAAGAAGAATCGCCGTTGCTGAACCAAAAGGCACAGGCCCTTGCTGGAGCTGGCCAATGGGCCTCCTTCCCCTCTCTCCACAGGGATATTAATTTTTCAACTCTTCTCCATAATTACCTCAGCTCTCTGAGAAAAATAAGAATCTGAGAGCCACAGGAAGTCTGGGGGTCATTTCAGTCCAGGCTTTTCACTGAAGAGTTGGGGGTGCTGCTACACCCCTCAGTGGAAGCCACAAGGACCAGTGCATCCCTTGGGCTTGGAGGTAGTGTGACCCTCGGTCGCCCTTCTGAAATCCTCTCCAGCTGGGATCTGGAGGACCCAGGAGCTTGTCCCAGTGTGAATGGAGCTCACTCCATGGCTTTGGAACCAAGAAGCTGAAGGGAAATAAAAAACTGCCTTTTCTGGGTCAGATTCTGGATGATTCTGGGAACTTGTCTACAGAACAAGTTGATTTATGGGGACCCAGCTGTGAGGAACTGCACACAACAGGGCTCGGAGGAGATATATTCCAGATGTGGCCTCCTTAAAGTCAGGGCTAGAACAACAGGGCCCAGAGGCTTCCTCCATCTATCGGGCCATGCAGACTTAGAAGCCAGGGAGGCAAGGCGGCCAGGGGTCTGCAGCCACAAGCCGCTGACTCTGGGTGGAAAGGAGCCGACTCTGTTCAAGACCAGCAACTACGAATGGAGAACCAGAGGCTCAGAGATAGAAGGCATCGGCCTAGTGTCACACAGGATGGGATTCCCGTCTTGTGCTGCTGGTCGTGTCTGTCTCCCCACCCCACCCACCGAGCCTTCCCACGAGGGTTTGCCCTTTAGGGTCCGTCTGGCTCAAGGCTGTCTTTGACTAAAGAGCTGGGCAAGCTTGACTCTGATGATGTCTTAGTTTCTTTTCCTGTTATGATAAAATATACTGACAAAAACAACTTAAAGGAGAAAGGGTTTATTTCACTCACAATTCAAGGCACATTCCCTCAGGGCAGAGACCAAGCCTGAAGTTTGGGGTACAGTCAGGAGGCAGGGAGGGAGGGGTGCTGATTAGCGCTCTAGTGCTCAGCTCTCCCACTCACAGTTAAGAGGGGGCTTCCCACAGCAACGAACCTGATCAAGATATTTCCCCATAGCACAGGGTCTCTGGAGGCTTATCAACCCCAGGAGATTCTAGATTCCCTCACGCTGATAGTTAACACTAACCATCCAGATAGTTAACACTAACCATCCAGATGGTAAGATTGACCCAGTTGTGGAGAGCTGGACCAGATCACACTGCCGTTCTCCAGAGTAGGAGCCTTGCTGGCCCTAGAGATGGGGTGAAGACCCCCCCTCTCTGACACGCCATTTGGGCTCCTAATATGCTTGGTCACACTTCTTGGTCCCTGAACTCCTGTCCCTGGACTCGTGGGTTCTTAGTCAAGGTGTAGCACGGACTGTCCTTCAAAAGACTGACCATGGACACCAAACGCCTTCTCCCCACACTTAGGGCACCTGCTTACTTGACTTTTGGCTTCCTCAGGAAAAGAAGCCAGGAGATTCAGCTACCCCACCCAACCAGCCAGTGGGCCTTGGCTGTGTGAGGGGGAGGGGCTGGGAGATGTAAGCCGAGTACAACTAAGGTTTAGATACACGAAGTCAGCCTGCACCCCAGATTCTTCCTACCCCTAAAAAGAAATACCTCAACTTTGGTTTATTTTTATTTTTTGTGCATCTGTCTTGTGTAATGCCCGTGGAGGCAAGAAGAGGACGTCAGATCCCCAGAACTGTAGTTATGGAAAGCCGTTAGCTGCCAAATGTCCATATGGACGCTGGAGACTGAACCTGGGACCTCTGCAAGAGCAGCTGTTTCTCTATTCTCTTATTTATTTTTTGTGTGTATGAGTGTTTTGCCTGCATATGTAAGTGGACCTGTGTCACACAGTGCCTGAAGAGGCCAGAAGAGGGCGCTGAATCGTCTGTAACTGGAATGAGTGGTTGTTAGCTGCTATAATGGGCCCTAGAAACCAAATCCAGGTCCTCTGCAAGAGCACCCAGTGCTTTTTTTTTTTTTTTGGTCTTTTCAAGACAGGGTCTCCCTGTAGCCCTAGCCGTCCTGTAATTTGATCTGTAGACCAGGCTGGCCTTGAACTCCCAAAGATCCGCCTGCCTCTGCCTCCCAAGTGCTAGGATTAAAGGCGTGCACCACCACAACTGGCTGCACCCAGTGCTTTTAACCACTGACCCATCTCTCCAGCCCCTGATTTTTTATTTTTAGACAGGGTCTCATGTAGACCAGGCTGGCCTTGAACCCCTGATCTTCCTGCCTCAACTTTCTGAATGCTGGGATTATAGAGGGGTACTACCACACCTAGCTGTCAACTTTGCTTTTACCTGCCAAGTTTGTAACAGCTAATTTGATAACCACCATTTACTGTGTTGTGCTTGAAAGACACTGGGCTGATGTTCACACATGATTTTGTTCTATCTTCGTGGCAGACTTACAATGGAGCTGTTTTTCTAGCTCCAAATTTTAAGTAGGGGAAACTGAGTTTCAGAGACAATGAGTCCCATCTGGGCTAATGGGAATGGAGGCCAGTGATACTACAGCCTCTTCTGGTCTGGCCACTTTATGTCTGTTAATGCGGCCAGTGGAAGCTACGGCTTTCAGGACAGCCTTCTCAGAATTCCATACTTACAAAGCAGGCTTTGCATCCTGCCAGATGAATGCATCTCATTTATTCTGGCTTCCAAAGACCTTCTTTTCTTTTCTTTAAAATTTATTTTATTATGTGTATGAGTGGACTATCTGCATGTAGGTTGGTGCACCCATGTCGTGCAATGCCGAGGAGTTCAGAAGAGGGCGTCGGATTCCCCTGGAACTGGAGTTAAAGATGGTTCTCAGCCGCCATGTGGGTGCTGGGGATCGAACCCGGGTCCTCTGCAAAAGCAGTTGGTGCTCTTAACTGCTAGGCCATCTCTTCAGCCCAGACCTTCTTTTATTTATGAAAATCTTTCTGAAGCAACCTGATTCAGGTAGAATTTCTGGAAATGCTATTTTGTAACCTTCTGGTCCAGTGGCTGCCACACACCACTTCCCAGAACCCAGCCTCGATCACTGCAGAGAGTGGGCCACATGGGTGTGGTTCCCTGGGTTTCCCTGTGTTCCTCATCTGACACAGTAGAACAATGTGTTTAAACCAGCCCAGCTGAGGAGGGCGCAGGTCCACTAGGGTGGGTGTCTGAAGTGGCTTCTAGAAGCATCTTTCCTCCCCAGCTATCCTAAGAAACAAGAAGCCAAAAAGATGCCTTCTTGGCGTTTGGCCTGTCTGTCTCCTCCTCTTGCCTACTGGGTAGGGCTGCCTGTGGTTGGTGAGAAGGCCCTGCCCATGTCCCCTATCTTCAAAACTCATGACGCAGCAGCCTGACTTGTCTTCTCTGCTGTTCATTTTTCACCCACAGGGCTCAGAAGAGACCTTTCCTTCTGTGGGGTGGGGCTGGAGAGGCACCCTTTATAATATGAGTTGGATTTTCAGTTTTGGTTGTTTGCTAAATTTGGCCATAATCATGTCTTCTGGTTCTAAAACAAGCAAAAGGAAGCAGCTGTCCTCTGGGAAGGCCCTGCCCCCAGGAGCAGGGAAGAGGGCCCGTCTGCACACCACTCTGCCTTCGGCTTCCTTCCAGAGGAGGCCGACCCTGAGGAGTGAAAGAAGCCTGATCCAACCCTGGAGAGAGAGACTCTTTAACTCCTTGGCCCAGGAACTTTGTATGTGTGGAGTGTCACCAGCCCATGACAACTCAATAAGGCTATTGACACCCTAAGCGTCTGTGGGAACATGTGGTGTTGACCTGTCCCCATCCTGGGGAGCCAGACCTGTTGGCCCCACTATTTACAACTCTAGGTGGACACAGTGATATAGAAGGGACCTGGGGGAAGGTGTGGTCTGGTCTTTATCAGAGGAGGGTGGCCTTGGGCCACATGGAAAGGCTGATTAGGCCATAGACGGGCAGGGGAGGGCATGATGGACAGTGGGCTTCTGAATCACAGGGAGGGGGCTAGGGAATTGAGGCATATCCTGGTTAAGCCCATACCTTGGTGGCCGGAGGAGGAGCTGAAGTTTCATCTAGGGATAGGGTAGTGATCTTGCTGGGAGGCCTTAGCTGCAGTTGGCCAGAGTTGTTTCCTCTATTGCATCACACTTCCTTGAGTGTGTCTTTCCCCCTTCAACCTACCCCCCCAGCCCCCCTGCCACAACGAGCTGTGCAAAGCTGGGATTTTATTATACTGTGTAGTTTGGCTTCTGTCCCCAACTCTTAGCTAAACTCCTCCTGCCAAGGTCAAGGGCCTCTCATCTGCTAGCACCCTTGAAGACTTTGTGTCCTCAGACCCTCTACTCCAAGTGACCCTGTCTATCCCCACCCCTGCTGAAATTCTTTCTCCTCATGTCCCCCTCAACCACCCCTGTAAGGCTCGTCCCTCTTAGTCCTGTCTATGGACATCCTTGTTCCCTTCTTGGGAGCCACATTTCCCAAGGTCCCAGTGGATCTCTGTGATCCTCATGCTCCTGCTGGGTGATCACAACCATAGGTGTGGCTTGAATCCAGCAGGAACTGTGTCTGTCAAGGAAGAATGTGTTCAGTGGTCAGAACCACAAACCCGGGAGGCAGGGGCTGGAGAAAATGGGAGGGGTTTTCCCTTAGGTAAGACGAAGTCACTCAGGTTCATGCCCAACATCAACAGTACGACAAGTACTTATATACTTAGGCTAAAGGGTGTATGTATAGCTATATCCAAGATCCCTCTGCTTGGGTTTGGCCTTTTTTTCTGCATCCTTCCATCCACAGAGAGATGAGGCACATGCAGAATTTTTTTTTGGGGGGGGGTCTTTTTGAGACAGGGTCTCCCTTTAGCCCCAGCTGCCTGGAGCTCACTATGTAGACCAGGCTGGCCTTGAACTCACAGAGATCCACCTGCCTCTGCCACCTGAGTGCTGGGATTTAAGGCATGTGCCATCATGCCTGGCTACATGCAGAACTTTTTGAGTCACAAAACCACAGTAACACCAGCTCCACCCTGGGTTCTGAGGTCCTTTTTCTGCAAAGGAGACTGACAAATGTAGTTTTCCTGGCTGACACCTGATGTGCTGAGCAAACGGGAAGTATGCACGGTAAGGAAGACGGTGAGAATGGATATCGGGCCACACACTTTGGTAAGAATTTTAGTTATTGTGGCCCACAAGTTGCTGAGTAAAAGACAATGAAGATAGAGAGTACCTCATGGTGACACTAGACGTGTTTATCCTACTTGTGAAATCATCAAGACACACAGGCAATGCACCACTTTCATAGGCTTTGTCTGAGTCTAGCCAGAGGCCCATCGCAGGAAGGACATGGGGACTGAGCAGAGGGGGTGGGAGAGGTCATCAGCGTCCCTGCCTGAAGCTGCTTGTCCTGTCTCTCGGGGAGGTGTTTGAGTATGTGCTTCTCAGAGTTCGCCAGCCCCCAAGGGCCCTGGCTGTGTCACATGTTCAGATGGTCGGATGCTGGCAGCACGGATAGACAGAATCACACTAATGTGACTCGGTAGTGATGGTGAGGTGTGCAGGCTGTGCTATCACTAAGGGAGAAGATGATAAAAGTAATCTCAGGCCAGAAGAGACAGGTGGTGTTGGAAGTTGGATGCTGGAGTGTTGCCTGCTTCCCTCTTGTCCAAAAGAGTAAGAGGAGGGAGAAAGGGGCTTCCTGGGTCAGATGTGCTGTTCTGGTGTGGATGCCAGGAGTCTAGGATGGCTCCTGAGTAGAGTGTGAGTCTTTCCTCACCTCGCCCACCCCCTTATCAACTGTGCATAGCCGCCCAGCCCCCCCTCCAGCCCTCCATTGTCGTCTGCGGCTGCCAGTGCCCTCTGCTTGTCTCACGGACCCTGACACACAGCCCACTGTGATGTGCTCATACATCCCACGCCTCCTCTTCCCTGTTAGCTTGTTTGCCTCTGGAACCTTCTTTATATTCTGGCAAGAACCCAGTATTTATTTGGCATTCGCCTCTCCCTCGTATGGTTCTACCAAAGCTGGAGGGGTGGAGCTCATGGCTGGGCCCAAGTTAGCAGGACCATGGTGATTGGCTCAGCTCCGAGTGTGTGATCCAAGTCAGTCTAATCAGAGCAAATATCAGTGTTCACGGGAAGACTAGCATTCTTGCTCTGTTGAATTTAACCATGGAAGGATGTAGCTCAAGAAGTGCTGCCAGCTGTCTTGAGATGATATGCAAAGAGCTGGTTAGAATGGTATAGAGGGGGCTGGAGAGATGGCCTAGCGGTTAAGAGCACCGACTGCTCTTACAGAGGACCCGGGTTCGATCCCCAGCACCCACATGGCGGCTGAAAACCGTCTGAAACTCCAATTCCAGGAGAACTCCAGTTCCAGGGGAATCCAACACCCTCTTCTGACCTCCGCGGCATTGCACGACACGGGTGCACAGACCTGCATGCAGACAGTACATTCATACACATACAGAAATAAATAAAATTAATAAAAAATAAAAAAAAGAAAGAGAGTATTAAGGGCTGAATAGAGATTTTCCAGAAAGGGACGCAAGGAGGGCCATTCCAAGCAGAGGAAGCAGCTTGTGCCAGGCTCAGAAGGGGCCAAGACCCTGGAACGTGGTCAGCAGAAGGCTCAGTGCTGTGGGCACATCGGGTGAGACCCAAGCAGGACGACTGAAGAGTGCAAGGCTGGCTGGTTGGGGACGGCTTTGCCCGAAGGGTCCTGCCAGAGGTCGCATTCCTCCTGAGGCGGGCTCAGCAGCTCAGAAGCTATGGCTTTGCCAACAAACACCTCCCATGTTTGTTCCCCTGTTGTCCTCATGTCTCTCGCTTTCCTGAGTGAGTCGCCGCCTGCTTTCACTTAATTTCCACAGGAAACTGGCAAGAGCAACATCCGCCTAAATTTCCCCCAAACTCACTCCAGATTTCCAGGGTCAGCGGGTGGCCCCTGAGAGGGAGGGTCTCCGTGGGGTGAGAGGTGAGGGCCCCTGGACTGGTCAGCTTGTGGCTCCAGCAAGATACAGAAGGGTTTCCCTGGGAGGGAGCAGTGCTGAGTGGCCCTGGAGGGGCTGTGTGCTCACTCCCGCCCAGCACTGCAGTTAGCCTAAGGTTCAGGGTCCTCAGAGCCCCCAGCAGCTGCTCCTGGGACTCAGCAGTAGTGTCATTATTTAGTTCACAGCTGCACAACCTTGTCATTTGTTCAGGAGACATTTTCTCTTCTATGACTTACGAAGTGCCTTCCTCCATAGAAGCCTCCGCTTCTTTATCTGTAAAACACAACACTGTGTGTTTTAGGCTTTAAGGTGGTGCATGGATGAGCTGTGGACTTTGGAGTCCACATGAGAGTGAGTCTCCTCTGGGCCACTTGGTGACTGCATGACCCTGAGAAGATCCCTGAACATGAAGGTCATCTCAGACTTCAGGGCCTGGTGAAAGTGACAGGGACTGAGGAATGGGGTCTGTGTGAGTGAGAATTAACTCAGAACAAGGAACCAGTGGATGTAGTGTGTGCCGGGTTGAGTCCACACGTGGTAACAGAACATCTCCTGAGCATGTCCTGGGAGACTTCTGTCTCATTGTTCCCCCTCCCCATGTTCAACCTCTCCATGTTCAACCTCTCCATGTTCCCATCTCCCCATGTTCCCATCTCCCCATGTTCCCATCTCACCAAGTTCCCATCTCGCCATGTTCCCATCTCTTCATGTTCCCATCTCTCCATGTTCCCATCTCCCCAAGTTCCCATCTCCCCATGTTCCCATCTCCCCATGTTCCCATCTCTCCATGTTCCCATCTCTCCATGTTCCCATCTCCCCATGTTCCCATCTCTCCATGTTCCCATCTCCCCATGTTCCCATCTCCCCATGTTCCCATCTCCCCATGTTCCCATCTCTCCATGTTCCCATCTCCCCATGTTCCCATCTCTCCATGTTCCCATCTCTCCATGTTCCCATCTCTCCATGTTCCCATCTCTCCATGTTCCCATCTCTCCATGTTCCCATCTCTCCCCGTTCCCATCTCTCCATGTTCCCATCTCTCCATGTTCCCATCTCTCCATGTTCCCATCTCTCCATGTTCCCATCTCTCCATGTTCCCATCTCTCCATGTTCCCATCTCTCCATGTTCCCATCTCTCCATGTTCCCATCTCTCCATGTTCCCATCTCTCCCTGTTCCCATCTCCCCATGTTCCCATCTCTCCATGTTGCCATCGCTCCATGTTCCCATCTCCCCATATTCCCATCTCCCCATGTTCCCATCTCTCCATATTCCCATCTCTCCCCATGTTCCCATCTCGCCATGTTCCCATCTCTTCATGTTCCCATCTCCCCAAGTTCCCATCGCCCCATGTTCCCATCTCCCCATGTTCCCATCGCTCCATGTTCCCATCTCCCCATGTTCCCATCTCTCCATGTTCCCATCTCTCCATGTTCCCATCTCTCCATGTTCCCATCTCCCCATGTTCCCATCTCTCCATGTTCCCATCTCTCCATGTTCCCATCTCTCCATGTTCCCATCTCTCCATGTTCCCATCTCTCCATGTTCCCATCTCTCCCCATGTTCCCATCTCTCCATGTTCCCATCTCTCCATGTTCCCATCTCTCCATGTTCCCATCTCCCCATGTTCCCATCTCTCCATGTTCCCATCTCTCCATGTTCCCATCTCTCCATGTTCCCATCTCTCCATGTTCCCATCTCTCCATGTTCCCATCTCTCCCCGTTCCCATCTCTCCATGTTCCCATCTCTCCATGTTCCCATCTCTCCATGTTCCCATCTCTCCATGTTCCCATCTCTCCATGTTCCCATCTCTCCATGTTCCCATCTCTCCATGTTCCCATCTCTCCATGTTCCCATCTCTCCATGTTCCCATCTCTCCATGTTCCCATCTCTCCATGTTCCCATCTCTCCATGTTCCCATCTCTCCATGTTCCCATCTCTCCATGTTCCCATCTCTCCATGTTCCCATCTCTCCATGTTCCCATCTCTCCATGTTCCCATCTCTCCATGTTCCCATCTCTCCCCATGTTCCCATCTCCCCATGTTCCCATCTCTCCATGTTCCCATCTCTCCATGTTCCCATCTATCCCCATGTTCCGATCTCCCATGTTCCCATCTCCCCATGTTCCCATCTCCCCATGTTCCCATCTCCCCATGTTCCCATCGCTCCATGTTCCCATCTCCCCATATTCCCATCTCTCCATGTTCCCATCTCTCCATGTTCCCATCTCCCCATGTTCCCATCTCTCCATGTTCCCATCTCTCTCCATGTTCACATCTCTCCATGTTCCCATCTCTCC
>VZQC01007280.1:49033-61842 GCA_009823505.1 Rhizomys pruinosus
CCCCTCTTCCTGCCGCTGGGCTCAGGAGATCTCAAATCTCAAGAGTCACACAAGCGTGCCTTTAATACCGGCTGGGAGGATAACTCCGCCCCCACAGCCACTAGATCTAATCAGGCCAAAGACCACACCTTTAATCCCAGCTGGGAGGATAACTCCAACCTCACAGCCACAAAGGCCCATCAAACCAAAGACAGCAGGACCAAAGGATCAACAATCAGCTCGCCAAGACAACCAGTTCCTACCTGTCTCCCCCTCTTCCTGCCGCTGGGCTCAGGAGATCTCTGAAAGAATATTTTTAAAACTATTGAGTTGTCGAAGACTTACTTTTATAAAAAGATTATTGTCAGCCGGTGTGTGGTAGCACACACCACTGATCTCAGCGCTTGGGAAATGGAGGAACAGGGGTCCAAGTTCAGTCTCCCTTACCCAGTGAGTTTGCAGCCAGCCTGTGCCTTCCTTACAAAAACAAAAACAGGGGCTGGAGAGATGTCCCCTCTGTTGTGGCATAGATAGACTTTCTTTAGAACTGGCTGGCCCTGGACATCAGACATCAGACCCCTCCCAGAGATGGTTCTTTTGAATGAAAGGGGAGGAGCCAAAAGGCCAACTGTGGGGACCACAGGGCCCATTTAATCCCAGGACGATCCACGTGGGAAACATGCGCAGGAAAGCACACCACGTGGACCCATGTTAAGGTCCAAATACAGAGAGAGATTTTATTGGAAAATGTCTGGTTATATAGCGAGCATGGCTCAAATCTCAGGACCAAATCCTAAACCTTTTCATCACTACACCCCCACCCCATGGGTGTGGCCAGGGAGGTCCCATTGAATTAGAATGCAACCCATCTTAACTAAGTTTTCCCACAGCCAACCACCCTCCCCAACCACCCAGACCACCTTGACTGCACAAGGGGGAGGGGCCAGGGGCATATAAAAGGATGCCACGGGGTGGTGCCGCTCTCTTGCCGCAGGGGCCATGTCGTGCGGAAATCTCGGGGGTCCTTTGCTGGGATAAACCTGAAGAGGGCCACCAAAAGGACCTTGTAAGTGACCCCTCACCCATTTGCTGTGTAAGAAAGCCTGTTGGGGCCGGAGAGATGGCCTAGCGGTTAAGAGCGCCGACCACTCTTACAGAGGACCCGGGTTCGATCCCCAGCACCCACATGGCGGCTGAGAACCATCTGAAACTCCAATTCCAGGAGAACTCCAGTTCCAGGGGAATCCGACGCCCTCTTCTGACCTCCGCGACATTGCACGACACGGGTGCACAAACCTACATGCAGACAGTACACTCATACACATACAGAAATAAATAAAATTAAAAAAACAAAAAGAAAGTCTGTTAACGCCAGGCGTGGTGGCGCACGCTTTTAATCCTAGCACTCGGGAGGCAGAGGCAGGCGGATCTTTGTGAGTTCAAGGCCAGCCTGGTCTACAGAGCGAGTTCCAGGCCAGCTGGGGCTACAGGGAGACCCTGTCTCGAAAGGACAAAAATAAAAAAGAAAGCCTATTAAACTCTCTAGTCTCCCCTAAACTGAAGTTTTGGAGAGTCTGTTCTTCCGTCCATTTTTAGGCTTTGGGGAGTTGGGGAGGAGGCGGGGCCCAGAGCACTGCCAAGCGATACAGAGCTGAGTGCTTTTTCTGTGACACCAGTTAAGAGCACTGACTGCTCTTTCAGAGGACCTGCTTTTGATTCCCAGCACCCACATGGTGGTTAACCACAGACTGTAACTCCAAGTAATCCTGGGGATCTGATCCCTTCTTCTGACTTCTGGGGCATTGCACGACACAGGCGCACTTACATACATGCAGGCAATACATCATACATGTAAAATAAAAACATCAATAAAAATTTAAAAACAAACACCCCCAAATAAGAAGATCACCTTGTTGGAGAGGAAGCGGGGAGCCGGGTGCTGGCACACACAGCGTGGGAGGAAAGTGCAATTATCATTAGAATCTGGTTCTCTGGGGCAGAACCTTGGTCTCTTTGTTCACCCTTGTGTTCCAGTACCCAGAATCCAAAGTGGAGGGGGGGGGAGCACTCAGTGAACACCTCTCCAGCAGGTGGAGGCAATTTGGCGATATAGATAAGGCTCCATAATTTTTCACATCCTTTGGTGTAACAATACCACATCCCAAGGAAACCCTTTACCATTAAGACAAAGATACTTGTATGAGGACTTCAGAAAACCAGAAACCACCAGAATGTCCCCAGCCTGGTGACCCATTGAATTCTGACACATTCACAGTGGGAAATCTAATGTAATTCATAATAATGGCACATTTGAAGAGTATTGGGCACAGAGGATCATGCTATTGATAAATATTAAATGAAAAAAACCTCTATTCTATATGCAGTGTCAGGTTGGTTTTTTGCTTAAAAAAACACGTTAATAGTGGGTTTTGGGTGGGTGTTTTTGTAGTTTTAATGCATTTCTTTGTTTTCTCTTTATTTTTTATTTTTATTTTATTTTATTTATTTATTTATTTATTTATTTATTTATTTATTTATTTATTTTGGTCTTTTCAAGACAGGGTCTCCCTGTAGTCCCAGCTGTCCTGGAACTCACTCTGTAGACCAGGCTGGCCTCGAACTCACAAAGATCCGCCTGCCTCTGCCTCCCAAGCGCTAGGATTAAAGGCATGCGCCACCACGCCCGGCTTCTCTTTATTTTTTAAATTTTCAGTAATGACTATGCATTACTTTTGTAGTCAGAGAAAAGGAAAGCTTTAAAACAGAAAGTGCAGTTAATGTCACACAAGAGGGTAGCTGAAAGGGTAATAGCTCGTGGTAGTATTTTTCCCATCAATGCTTTGCAGAGGACCACCATCATCCTATGAAACTGGTCCGGCTTTATTTAGACAACAATGAGGATGAGATGCCCCACTGTCGGGAGACTTCTGCTGTTTCCATGCTCTTAGTGTTGGCTTTTCTAAGACCTGGAAAAATCTTAAAATACTGGTGATTCTAAAATAATGATAGTAATAAAACCCCCACAGGTCATTTGACTGGAATTGATTTCTCCTGTGGCCCCCTGGTCTGTAAAACGCATTATGGTGTGACATGGTAACGACCTTCACTCTTAACTGAGAATTTCCCCTATGGCTGGCTCAGGATTTCCAAGAGGAAGGCAATTAAGTGACCCAGCACAATTGCATGGGTCCCCATGGGTCCTGGCACTGGGTTTATCTTGATTAGGAGGAAGTAGACATCTCATTGGTCCAAGTTTAGAGCCCAGAAAAGAACCAGATGTGTGAGACCTTGACAAATGTTAACCCCCTGCGGTGCTCCATTTCCCATTTGTAGATATCTGGCTTTGCCCATTAGCACACAGAAGACTTCAGTTTCCATTTCCTAGAATCCTGTCCTAGCTTGAGTCAACAGAGAAGCTGTTTCCTGCTCTGACTGAAAAGAGCCTGGGCACCTCCCTTCTGGAACGTTCATGGCTTCTATAGAAGTTTCCATCCTCCCCAGATTGAGTCTAGGACACTGAGCTTGGTAGCCAGGTCCCTTTCTATTCCTTCTAGGTCTCCTCTTCCGTGGTCCATCCCACCACATGAGGAAGCAGCACTAGAGGGAGCAGAGCCCTGGGGCGCATGCAGCCATGATGTCTTCATGGGGGTGTCAAGAGCTAAACCCTCACACAGAGGAGTCTATGCACAAGTGTCAGAGGTCTGGCTTGAACCTCGGTGTCCTTCCCAGCCTTGTGACCTTGGACAAGTGATCTTCTACCTCCCAGTCATTTCATCTGCTGAGGGGTGGTATTACTGTTGGTAACACCATTGGTAAGACCTGTGAGAGCTGCCATGAATCAGTGTATGGGAAGCATGCAGTCCTATGCCTGCTGCAGACTGGTACTTACTACACCCTAATTCTTTTCTCTCATTCATTTAGAAAGAGCCAAGGAGCTGACTAGGTGCTAGACACTGTGTCAGGAGCTTGGAGCTCAGGAGATAATGTATAGGCCCTATCTTGACTCCACAAACCCCAGAATTTAGGGAGGAGACTTGAACAGGAACTGATCAGTGGGGCGTGGCTCAGGAAACTGTACCAGCACCCCTGCCTCCTTCCCTCTATAAACATACCTGGACATGTGAAGCCTTCTCTGATGCCCAGAGCAAACCGTGTGTGAGCTTCGCTGGCTTGGTGCTCTGCTACAGCCATCTGCCTTGGCTTTCCTTTGCTTACAGGTAGTCATTTGTCTTGAAAGAAATGGAGGACTACTCCAGGGCACCTGATTCACTTCCAGTCCCCAGCGTGCAGCAGAGGCAGGCATGCTGAAGACTTTAAAGAAGTGCTTGTTGACTGACTGACTGATTGGACATCTGATGTCAGATGACACTGCTACATTAACACTGAGGTGAAGGGAAGAGGAGAGTCACCTTTTCACCATGACCTTTTTATGAGACCATGACATTTTTTCTGCAAATCTCTGGGCCCCTCTCATTAATTCTCCCATCAGTAGTCATGATCAAGGCTGTTTCCTCAGTCACAGAGAAAGTGCCTGCCTGAGGGGCCTGTCTTTAACATGGCTTTCAGAGAATAACTTTGTCGGGAATGTCCTGTAAGAGTGAGGCCCTTGTCCTGGCGCTGGCCGAGGGTCATTCCATGTGCTTTTCATTGTGTGGGAGACTATTACATGGGAAGTGGAGTTCCCAAGGCTGGGATTGCAACAGAAATAATTGGCTGTACGGTCACATGAGTTACGGGGACTGAGACAGGAGATTTGATTTTTAGTTTCCTTGTTTACTTGTTGGGTGATTCAGAGATGGTTCATTCTCTTCTCTGGACCTTATCCAAGGACTAGAGTCTGTAGAAAGGAGAGCTGGAATGGCTGCTGATTAATCTTGAAGTTTCTTCTGGGTCTGATAAAGGCCTCTGTAGCTTTCTTCCTTGTATCAGATTGATGGAGGGCCAACTGACTTGGAATTGCTGGAAATTGATGTGGATGGTGCTCTGGGAGAGGATCTCAGTCCTGTGGAGCTCAGGGCATGGTCTAGGAATGAAAAACTCAGACATATATTAAAATCTCATTCACATAGGGAGCTTGAGGCCAACCTGGGCTATGTCTCTGTCTCTCTCTGTCTCTCTCTCTGAACACACACGCACACACACACACACACACACACACACACGCCCATCCTCATACAGGTCACATTATGACCTTGATGTCATCTACCAGTGTGTCCTTAGAGGAACAGAAGACTAGACTCACTCACCTCTTCCATTTCTTCATTCTATTATTTTAGTCTGCTCAGAGACCCATATACATATTTAAAATGAAGAATCAAATGACATTGTTTGTTTTTAATTCCATCTTTGCTGGCAAGTTTAAAAGTCTTTTTTTTCCCCAACGGAAGATGATTTAAATATATACAGAGAACAGCGAAGTCTTGGGGAAGGTGTGGATTAGCTGTATCTAAGCGAGATGAACATAGTTTCCAGAAGGAGCAGGGATAGAACTGCCCTGAGCTGCCCTACTCCAGCTGACTTCCCAGTGAGCTTCGCCCATGGCTGCTATAGCCAGGGAATTGGCCACTCTGCTGACCAGCCTTCAGTGTCTCTGCCAGTGAGCAGCCCGCAGAATTAGCACCACTCGTGAACATCTCCCTTGAAAGATCTCTGGTGACTACCCCCTGCCAGGTCAAGCCATCTTAGCCACCCCGCAGATAACTGTTGTCTCTGTCAGTGATCCGAATGCAGGAGGAGGAGCAGGAATTTCAGAGCGAAAAGAACTGGGCAGGTGAAAAGCAAACACAGAGAACAAACTAGGACAGGGTGAGTGTGAGGGAGCGAGGGTGAGAATGGTGGCCAGGGATGCGGAAAGGAGGGGCCACTTTGGAGAAGTGACTCACTCTCCCACTGTCAGGGGCAAGCCACATGGGACCACCGCAAGAATGCTGTGGAAGGTGACAGCCAGCACGCACCTCTGTTTTGGTGGGCAGCCTTCCCCATCTCCTCAGAGCCCGCGTCTCTGAGAGCCCTGCTTGTGCAAAATTCTATCCCTGATGCAGGGTGATAACACACTGTGGGTGGATGGGGAAGACTCTGGCTGAGAAATTCTGGAAAAAAAAAATAGTCTCTGCTCACAGAAGTCCGTATCAGGGAAGACACACTGGAGTAACTTCTCTCAACTACTGAGACTAGCAGTCCCCCATAAGAAGCATGAAATATTAGTCTTTCTGCCACACCCTGTATGACTTTTGTTTAAGAAAAGCCCCCATGAATTCCTGAATCTGATGAGCTAGGACAATGGAGCCTTTCCCTCCTTCCTGCACTGATCCTTTTAAACTACCCAACCAGAAAAAGACTGTAAGCTTGGACACCAGCCAATGTGGAACAGACACAGTTCTCTTGTATTAGGGATAAAAACCCATCAAGCTTCTGGGTCCTGTGTGCTTGCAGGAGCTGACTGACCACACAACACACCCTTCTGCAAAGATGAAATCTGCCTTGCCAAGTTACTTGCAGTTTGTCCACGTTTCCTTTGTGTGGCACTGGTGGGGTTCATGGACGTCAGATTTTATTTCTAACATTGCCCCCCTACATTGTGGAGATGATACAGATGACACCTATGGGGAAGAGAGTGCACGGCATCTAGTGAGAGAGGAATTCAGACCAAGAACACATTGCTTTCTGACTCACCACTTTAATTTTTTTTAATTTTTTTTAATGTGTATGAATGTACTGTCTGCATGTAGGTTTGTGCACCTGTGTCATGCAATGCCATGGAGGTAAGAAGAAGGCATCAGATTCCCCTGGGAACTGGAGTTAAAGATGGTTCTCAGCCGCCATGTGGTTGCTGGGATCAAACCCTGGTCCTCTGCAAGAGCAATCAGCACTCTTAACTGCTAGGCCATCTCTCCAGCCCAGCACCATTTTAATTTTTAAAAGCTTTCTAGTTGCTTTTTTTGGAATTTTTCCTTTCTTCTTATTTATAATTTATTCTTCCATCTTACCAGAAAAGACTTTCAGAACTTACCTTTCTATGCCTAAAAGTCTTCTTTTCTGTATTTCTCCATCTGTAATAGCTTCCCTGCCCGTCACACTCCCAACCTGCAGACCCCCTCTCTCACTCATATTTTCACCCCCCTTTTCCCCATTCCTTTCTCATTTCAATTCTTAAATATTGATACCCTTATCTCTAAAATTCTATACACTACACTTTCCCTAACTGGAACCCCAATACTGCTCCTCAGACCTTTACTGAGGACACAGTGAAGTGCACAGGTATTTTTAACTGTGATTAATCTTAATTGCCACCTTGACAGGAGATGAAGAGATCCCCATAGTGAAGGAAAAGAAAGTGAGAGTTGGAGCACAATCCTTACAGTTTGGGCCTGGTAAAGAAGAGAAAACCAGAAAGTGAATAAAGAATTCTTAAAGTGCACTGATGCAAGCCAAGCCATCAAGAAAGTCTTGTACTTGTTGCTATATCATTTACCCTGTGGTCCAACTACATATGTCCAGAAAGTCTCTTTTTCCTCAGGACTTTTCTAGGCACCTATCCATGAGCACTCTGGTGTGAGCTATCAAGGGAAGCTTTGTTTTCCTTGTCACACAGTTACATGTTTAACTGTAGATGTTTCATATTTCCCATTTCCCTTGAGGCTTTCCTGGCCGCTAATCTGTGAGCTCAGAGAAGAGTCTCTTCCTCACACGGGCCACCACAGTGCAGCATTACCACACCAGCATTGCAATTACCTGAACAAATAGCTGAATCTTAATTTTAGCTTTAAGCAATAGGCCTGAACTCAGAGGACCCTTGTTCCCCTGGGTCTCCTTTGGAAGCATCTGTCTCCTGAAACTGCTCTCTCTGGAACTCTGTGTGGAACTGCGTCCTTGAGCATGGTCCTACTCATGATCTTATTCAAAATGATTTCTCCAGCTTCAATTGGGGAAGTACAAGCTTGGCTCTACCCTAATCTTAAAGGACCATCAGCCTTTTCATCCCTAGTTCTAAAATATCTCACTCACTCAAATTTACCTGTCCTTCTTAGCCTCTGCTATGTTCAATGAAGATGGGTGGCCTTGCTTTCAGTGTGCTTCAGTTTGCTCATGTTCATTCATCATCTCTTTGGGTGGAGTGCCAAATTGAGAGTCCTAGGAAATGAGATCAGGTGCCCAGGTCACAAGACACAAGAGCACATGGTTCCACTGGGGTTGATTAAAAATCATTAGATCAGACAATATCAATTTCATAAAAGTCATTTCTACATTTTGTTGTAGCAAGAGAAAACAAACTAGAGTGCTTACTGAAAGAGGAAGCTGGGACTGCTGGCAAGGTATAGGGGGATCTACAGCCATCAGCCTGTAAGTAGTGCAGGAAATGTCATTCCTAGTGAAGACCCTCTGGGAGGAGTCACAAAAAGCAAAATAGCAAAAAAGTGACAGAAAGTTAAACTGGAAGACACGTCCATTGCAGTGGATGTGAAAAACGCACCAAAGAACAAAGATACCACACGGCCACCACAGACCAACCCCAACCTCTCAACTCTCCAATGACAGAAACCTGAGTCACTGAGATGGTTAAGTGCCAGGGAAAGAATTCCAAGTCCTACTGTTACCAGAAATTTTAGGCAGTCCCTAGAGTCTTCTATATGTTACCAGGGAGAACAGGGACTCTTGGATGTCTTAACCTTGTTAATAAAAGAATGTAAAACTCAAAAGGAAAAGGAAGCTTGAGGACAATTTTATTAGATTTTGAGAGAAGAAGCTCCAGGGCGGCAAGTTGTCCAGAAGAAGATGGAGAAGAGAAAGAAACAAAGGCCATAGTGTTTGAGCTAGGCCAGCATGGAGGGCAGCCACATGGTAGACAAGCAGATAGATGGCCGGTGGGGAGCTTTAGAGAAAGTGAAGCCCAAAGTGTTAGGGAAAGCATGCATAGAAAAGAGATGGAGTAAAGAGCTGAACAGAGACTTCACAAGTGAGGAATTAGAGATGGCTGAGAAACATCTTAAAAAGTGTTCAATGTTGCTAATAATTAAGGAAATGTAAATTAAAACCACTTTAAGATATCACCTTACTCCAATAAGACAGGCTAGGATCAAGAACACAAATGATACCAAATGCTGGAGAGATTGTAGGGAAAGGGGAACATTCATCCACTGCTGGTGGGAATGTAAACTCATACAGCCACTATGCAAAGCAGTATAGAGAACCCTTAAAAGACTCAAAATGAGCCTACTACATGACCCAGTCATACCACTCCTGGGTATGTACCCACGAGACTCATTCTACTGCAGAGATACATGCACAGCCATGTTTGCAGCTCTCTTCACAATAGCAAAGAGCTGGAACCAACCCAAATGCCCCTCAACCAACAAGTGGATAAGAGAAAATGTGGTACATCTACACAATGGAGTTCTATGCAGTGGAAAGAGAGGTGGTGTCATCAGCTTTGCAGGTAAATGGCTGGAGCTAGAGGACATCATGCTGAGTGAGGTAACACATCCCAGAAAACAAATGATGAATGGTGTCCCTCATCTGTGGGTGCTAGCACCAAGCACCTAGTTGTAAGGCAAACTGAGCAATGTCAATGTTATATTCCTCTTTTTCTGAAAGCAACTGTGTTCTTATAATGTGAAGCCCTTAACAGGCTCTAGAATTAACCTACCACTTATTTTCAGACTTTGTAATCTTGGTATATGGGTGGAAGGTATGTAGGCATATTTTAGAGTAATATAAATTTAAAAAGAAAAATGTGAATCCTAAAATATGATATGGAAATAACATACAGTTTATTTTCAGAAAGACATAATTTAAGTATAGGGGTGACATAATTTTTTTAATACTTTTTTAAAGTATTTAAAAAAATTTTTAAATTTATTTTTGTATGTGTATAAATGTACTGTCTGCATGCAGGTCTGTGCACCCATGTCATGCAATGCCACGGAGGTCAGAAGAGGGTGTCAGATTCCCCTGGAACTGGAGTTCTTCTGGAACTGGAGTTCCAGACGGTTCTCGGCCACCAAGTGGGTGCTGGGGATCGAACCCAGGTCCTCCGCAAGAGTGGTTGGCACTCTCAACTGCTAGGCCATCTCTCCAGCCCTGGGGGTGACATAATTATATGCATATGTTGAAGCAATACAAATTGGAGGGAAAAACAAAAACAAAAGAACTGGTACAAAAAACCATCTGAAACAGTAAATGTCTCCCCCAAACAATAATTTTCTGCCTTGAAAAACTTTAAAAAGACTCAGAAAAAGATACAAGGCAGTTCTGGCAGAATGCACGAACGTGGGTACTGTGGGAAGCACGGAAAGGGAAATGAGTCTAAATTGGACTGAGATATAATATATGAAATGCACAAGACTTCAATTAAAATAAAAAGACCAAAAAATATTAAAAACTTCTATTGTATTAAAAACAAAGAATCTGGAATCAAAGACAATATCAAAATAGTACCTATCAGATCCTCTGGGATACATGGAAGACAGTCCTAAGAGGAAAGTGTACATCTGTAAGTGCTCACATCAAAGAATCTGAGAGAGCTCAAACAAATAAGCTAATGACACATGTCAAGGTTCTAGATAAATAAGCAGCAAACTCCAAACCCAGAAGATAGCAAGAAATAATGAATATTGGACCAGAAATCCATGAAAGAGACTGAAAGAAANGGATGGAGATGAAGATGAGGAAGCTGAGACAGGTGCCACCAATAGGGGAGCAGAAGATGATATGGATGATGATGTTGATACCAAGAAGTAGAAGACAGATGAGGATGACTAGATGTCAAAAAAGAAAAGTTTGGGGCTGGAGAGATAGCCTAGCGGTTAAGAGCACCGACGCTCTTGCAGAGGACCCGGGTTCGATCCCCAGCACCCACATGGCGGCTAAGAACCGTCTGTAACTCCAATTCCAGGAGACCTCCAGTTCCAGGGGAATCCGAGACCCTCTTCTGACCTCCGCGGTATTGCATGACATGGGTGCACAGACCTGCATGCAGACAGTACATTCATACACATACAAAAATAAATAAATAAAAAAAAAAATAAATTAGAGATAAGAGGGAGCTGTTACAACAGACTCCAGTGAAATCCAGATCAGCAGGGAATGCTCTGAGAACTTACATTCCAAAAAGTTGGAAAACCTAAAAGAAATGGACTGAATTCTAAACTCAAATGACCTACCAAAATTAATTCCAGAAGACAGACAATTGAAGCAGACTCATAACTGAAGCAGCAATTAAAAGTTTCTCTACAAAGAAAGGCCAAGGGCTAGACAGATTTACTGCCGAACTACCAGGGAAGATCTATTACCAATAGTTCTCTAATAAAGCTGAACAGGAAGGAATACTACCAAATTCATTTTATAAAGCCAGTATTACCCCATTACCCAATGCAAATTAACATAGAGAACAGAGAATCAAACAGACAGACACAGACACACAGACAGACACACACACACAAATAAAAACTACAGACCAATTTCCCTGATGAATAGAGATGCAAAAATTCTTAACAAAATACAGGCAAACCAAATTTAAGAATGCATTAAGATCAAGATCATACACCATGACCAAACTGTTTTCATCCCAGGGAGGGCACGCTGGTTCAATACACACATTAATAAACATAATATACCAAAAAATAAACTTAAGGACAGAAGTAATGCAGCCATAGCGATAGATGTAGAAAGAAAAGGCATTTGGCAAAGTCCACATCTTTGTGATAAAAGTCTTGAAGAAATTAGCAACAGATGGAACGTACCTCAAAATAATAAAGGCGACATAAGACAGACCTATAGCCACATTATATTAAATGGGGAAAATGGAGAGCATTTCTGAGACAAGGGTATCTACTCTCTCCACTCTTAATATAGTGTTTGATGTCTTACCTAGAGCAATAAGACAAGAGAATGAAAGATTTATACAAAGGGTATGCAAAGGTAGTGGCCATTATCCCTATTTGTGAATGACATGATTCTATACTTAAAAGATCCCATAGAGTTCAGAAGAAGAAAGTTATAGGATACAAAATGAGGGGCTGGAGAGATGGGTTAGCGGTTCAGAGAGCCGACTGTTCTTGCAGAGGACCTGGGTTTGATTCCCAGCACCCACATGGCGGCTAAGAACCATCTTTACCTCCAGTTCCAGGTGAATCTGACAACCTCTTCTGACCTCTGTGGCATTGCATGACACGGGTGCACCAACCTACATGCAGACAGTACACTCATTCACATAAAAAAAAATGAACAGCTTTCCTACATCTTTTATTTTTTAATTTTATTTATTTATTTATTTTGTATGTGTATGAATGTATTGTCTGCCTGTAGGTTTGTGCACCCGTGTCATGCAATGCTGCGGAGGTCAGAAGAGGGTGTCAGATTCCCCTGGAACAGGAGTTCTCCTGGAATTGGAGTTACAGACGGTTCTCAGCCACCATGTGGGTGATGGGGATCAAACCCAGGTCCTCTGCAAGAGCGGTCGGTGCTCTTAACCCCTCGGCCATCCCTCCAGCCCCACTGCAGAGATATTTGTACAGCCATGTTTGTTGCTGCTCTTTTCACAATAGCTAAAAGATGGAAACAACCTCAATATCTCTCAGCTGATGAGTGGATAATGAAAATGTGGTACAATTACACAATGGAGTTCTACTCAGTGGTAAAGAAAGATGACATCATGAAATTTGCAGGTAAATGCATGGAAGTTGAAACTTATACTAAGTGAAGTAACACAGATTCAGCAAAACAAATGATGTACATTTTCCCTCATTTGTGGTTCCTAGCACCAAATCCTTCTATGTGAGTATATATTCTGATGTAACAACAGGAGCCAGGAAAATGGAAAGAAACCAGGGAGG